>BLKM01000346.1:74266-104954 GCA_013340265.1 Coptotermes formosanus | reverse complement strand
AAACTTCTTGTCTCATTTTGAAGAAATTACTTAAAAGGCACTTGCATGATGCATGATATTACGCTTGCTTTTATTGCTTGGCAGAGACTTGATCCAAAACTTAACGACCAAGAGCGGTGACATGATACGAAGAAACCTTCAGACCGTGCTCAGTAATTTAGGTCAGCGCCTGCAGCTAGAAGTTGGCCCCAGCGCATTATGTCATGTTAGTGCATACCACTTACGTCTTCATGCAGCCGAGTCCTTCTTGGGAGGCTCAACTTGTTTAGAAATTCCCAGCATTTCGTGAGACCTACCTGTTCATAACCGTGTTCACAACAGTGCGTCTCTTTTCCCAATCCCGAGCCACATTTATCCAGTCCACGTCCTCCCATCCCATTTGTTTAACATTCATTTTGATATTATCCTCCGTTTACGTCTTTTCCTTTACACCTCCCCACCAAATGTTGTGCTGTTTGAGATTTCACTTTTCTTGGATGTTACGCAACGTAGAGTGGTCACCGACGTTTCGGGACAACCTGCCGATCCCATCTTCAAGAGTCAGGTACTTCTTTAAGCTTTAAAGACGAAGCGTGTCTGTTTTATATAAGGACTCAGTGCGTACCGCGCTGTAAACACTCTCCACTTCGGTTATAAAAACCAATCTCTTAATGTTTTATAAGGCAAAAGTTGCTGTTTGTTCTGAGATCCGTACAAAACACATAAACGCAATGTGGGCACCACGTAGAATTTTTAATGTTAAACCTGGTGGTACGTAAAGTTACCGCTAGGCTTTAAAAGGTTAAAGACGAAGCGTATCTGTTTTATATAAGGACTCAGTGCGTACCGCGCTGTAAACACTCCACTTCGGTTATAAAAACCAGTCTCTTAATGTTTTATAAGGCAAAAGTTGCTGTTGGTTCTGAGATCCGTACAAAACACATAAAAGCAATGTGGGCACCACGTAGAATTTTTTAATGTTAAACCTGGTGGTACGTAAAGTTACCGCTAGGCTTTAAAAGGTTAATTAATATATTTTGTGGGTAAAGTGGAGTTTTTACTGTTCAAGCCGCTAGTACGTTTCATAGCCGCTACACGTTAGAGCCCTGCAGTCGATCTTTAGCACCTGACACTATGTTGACTGGATTTGTGTGATTCGACAGATTTTTCAGTGGCCGGCTGATTTATAATCAGTAAAGAATCTTCATATTTTACGAAAAACAGAAAATGTCTTGACGAGCTACGCCACCAGCAGTACGTACAGAACGACCCTTTTCAATGAAGTTGAAAGTCTTGGACTGTGTTAATCGCGTAAGAACTCCTATTTGTAAAGAAAACGTCCCCGATTATCAATTTATCATTTGCAGCCATCCATCTTGTTACATAATCTGCTGTTTCCTGTAACCAGCTCTGTTCCTTCCCACTTCTCCTCATCCTCCAGATGCCGCATTGTTCAAGCAGCGTCTTCCTAGAATATAAAGCGGCCTGCCGCAGAGAATTCATGAGAAAACTTCGGAAGAATTGATGACTAACAAACTTTGAAGAAACTTTACTATTAAGGTCACCGTTTGGAGCACTGGTCGTGCCTGGAACGTCTTAGGTTCTCCCGTTCATAAAAGATGAATGACATAAAAATATCGCCGTTTTCATCTATTCTGATCATCGAGACAGCAAGTATAGTTGTCGAAGCCGAAAAACGGCTTTGACCTTGGCAATGGTGGCGCTGCGGGAGTCGGTCAATTCCATGTTTTTATGATTACCTCAGCACTAGGCGCTCTTATGGGTCACGGTCACAACGCGGCAGTGTTACCTACAGGGGCGTATCCCCTGGTAGTGTGCCCCCAGAGCCGGTTTCGTCTTTTGAGAGGTGAGAAAATTCTTTTGTCTTTGTAACTAAAAGATCCGTCCGCATCGTCCAGCCTAGTCACTATACCAACTGAGTTATTCGATCTTCCAGGCAGTGCAGATGTTTAGCGTAGTTGCTGTTTAATGTAAAAAATTCCTCTTAAGGGTGTTTCCAGAAATAAGTGTGTTACCTTAATTTTCCTACTGACTTTATACTATCCTTACGTAAACAGACCGACAACAATACCTCAGTTAAGTCCTGTAAACAAGAGACAAACAAGCTTATCGCCGCTGTCGTAGAGAAGTAACTGTCTTTACTGGGATTAGGCAGTGTACGATGAGCATGACAATGGTGCGGGTAACGCGTGCAGTATTTTACTGTCTGCCAGTCGTAAACTTGTCGTCGTCTTGTTGGCGAGGGTTACGTGAGATCTGCGCCAGATGTCACCCCCAACAGGCCCCTACACTTCCATAAGAAGCAAACTCGAGAGTGAGTGCAGTATATGTATTTTTCTCTCGTCTTTCTCACTACCAGGAAGAGTGCCACGATACAACCACGACAGGCCTCATGATATAGGCCTAAAACAGCTACAGTACGTGTACATGGTCGTAAGTTTCCACAGCAGTAAAACCGATTATGGCATCTTGCATTGTGTTCTGTGGATGCCCTGAAGATGAGTCAATATGAACTCCGAAACGACGGCGCCAGACACAAAACGACACGTCGGCACAAGCTGGAAACACAGAATGACAATTAGTGATTTTGCGCTATCACTGCAGTGAATATTACGACTACAACTTCCGAGATATGACGCCGTGTGTTTTCACATATAGCTACCAATGTTTCGGAAAATACTAATACTTTCTTTTGCCCTGAACATGGAAATATGCCTTCCCTCGAAACGTTATATTTAGCAAACTACACGGCGTCGTGTACCTGAAGAAAGTAAGAAGCGGATGCTGAGAAACTAATGGGATGTTCGAGAGAATTACACAGTGAGGACCTTCAAAGTTTGTAATCTCTAACAAATATGATTGTAAAGATCGAGAATGCAGGCACGGCCCCAAAAGGGCATATTGTTATTTGCAGAGTCCTCAATATGACGTCGTGAAGACCCTCTGCCCCGACGGGACATCCGTTAGCGCAAGCACAACCCCTCTGTAAGCCTGATGATTCTGTATTATGGCCCAGCTATATGTCTCGTATATAGGAATGACTAAAGGGAACAAGAGGCTCCACCATTAGTTATATTTTTGGTTGGTTGGGGACGGGGCGACAGGGGAGTGGAGAAGACTACATAACGAGGAACTTAATGACCTGTACTCATCACCAAATATTATTCGGGTAATCAAATCGAGAAGAATGAGATGGGCGGGACATGTAGCACATATGGGGTAAAAGAGAGGTGCATACAGCATTTTGGTGGGGAGACCTGAGGGAAGGCGACCACTTGGGAGACCCAGGCGTAGATGGGAGGATAATATTAAAATGGATCTTGAAGAAGTGGGATGATGGGGCATGGACTGGATTGAGCTTACTCAGGATAGGGACAGATGGCGGACTCTTGTGAATGCGGTAATGAACCTCCGGGTTCCATAAAATGCGGGGAATGTTAGTTAGTTAGTTTTTTTTGTTTGTTATGATGGTTGGTTGGTCAAAAATGCGTACAAACTGTAACCGGGGAAAGTGAAAAGACCGTTAAAGACCTAGAATTAGATGGCAGGCAGATATCGAAATTGTTGTAAAGGAAATGTAATGTGACTTGGATTCATCTGGCTCAAGAATGTGTAGTAAAGCAAGTAGGCCATTTCAATACGAAACAGAATATTTGTTTTCCACTATGATGATAAGACACTGAAATTTAAATGCAATTCAGCAAGAAATCGCTTGTTGTGTGCACAGTTATTTGAGACAGCCGGAGTAGCCCGGTCAGAGTAAAGACGGGTCACGGGCTGGATGGCCGGACAATCCTCGTTCCGTTCCCGCCTAGGGTCCAGACCTTTCTCTTTCCCTCCGAGTTTTGCGGCCCACCCAGTTGCCTCTACAGTGGCTGCCGAGGTTTGTTTCAGGGAGGTTAAAGCGGCCGTGGGGTGACGCTGAAACATGTATCTAGTGTCGGATTTAAGAATATACGGAACGCTACCTTCGCTCCCATATACTCACTGGACCATAAATTACGCACAAAAATAAACTTACCTTTACCCTTTTTATTGTTATTTTTGAGTGTGTATATTTTCTGCTTTATTACACAAGCCAAGTTCAAAATTACAAGACAGCTTTTTAACGTCTGAATTATTACAAACGAAGCTAGTTTGCTGGAACAATAACACCGCTGAAGTACCGTGTAAAGTGCACGACACCATTCTTGTTCAAAATTGAAGTTGTAACGGGAGAGAACATCCCCTCTTGCTGAAGTGTGTATAATATAACAAAAGATGAGACGTGGGGTGTCTAAAAGAAAATAAATACTTTAACGCATTCAGAATATCCGGTGTGACGTTAGCTTGGTCACTGAAGTTTGCCGAGCGCCACGGTAATAACGTGCTCAAACAGAATTTTCGCACATCTGTCACAAGTGTTACGTTCTGTTACAAAGGCAAGGCTCTTGTGAACACGGTAATGAACCTTCGGGCTGCACAGAGCTTGGGGTAACTTCTTGGACACCTGAGAGGCCTGAAGGTGGGGGACTGTACTTCACGGAGTTAGTTAACAATGTCAGGTGGGGGACACTAGAAGCCTCTTCGAACCGCACGAGGGTTCAGTGTGAACTGCGTTGTTTAGGTGGTGTTATCGCTGGAACAGGTAGCCTGCCTGTTTGCAACACTGTTCAACAGCAAGTAGGCAGCGGCTGCTGTTTGTCTTTTACTGTGCGTTTAAAAGAAAAGAACTAGCTAAGTTCCCGGGGTAGCTCAGTCCGTAGAGCGAGTTGCTACGGGCTGGAAGGTCCGGGGATCGAATCTCGGTAGGACCGAATTTTCTGCAGCCATCCAGACCGGGCCTGCCCCCTCCCCCCCCCCCCAGCCTCCTGTAGAGTACCGAGTCGCTTTGCCCCATGTATCACTGAGGTTAAAGATAGAGTAGAGCTGTACCTCTATTCCCCTCCGGCTCTGCGTGGCCTGTTATACGGCGAACTACCTACCTACCTACCTACCTACCTACCTACCTACCTACCTACCTACCTACCTACCTACCTAACTAACTAACTAACTCCATGGAGCAGAGTCCTTACTGAAAAACTTACATGTCCTCAGCTAGTCAAGAAATTCCCCGCATTTTATGGAACCCGGAGGTTAATTATCACATTCACAAGCGCCCGCACCCCGTCCCTATCCTGAGCCAGATCAATCCAGTCCATGCTCCCAATTCCACTTATTGAAGATCCATTTTAATATTATCCTCCTATGTACGCCTGGGTCTTCCAAGTGGTCTCCTTCCTTCAGGTCTCCCCACCAATATCTTCTATTTACTTTCCTCTTCCCATACGTGTTACATGCCCCGCCCATCTCATTCTTCATGTTCTAGGGTGAAATTTACCTTTTACCCAGCTAACGTCAGCCTCCGTGAGTTTTGAGCTTTCTACAGCGGTGTACTTGCGGAGTCATTTCTTCTTGGATGCGACGCTGTCTCGATATTTTCATGGAATTCTTCTTCAGCTCCTTGATCTTTCGAGATAAAAGCATGGCGTTCCTTCGAAACGTCGAGAAGCATTCACCCAATGACAGAGCATCACATCCCAGAATATCTGAATCCTCAATAACCCCACTGTGAGGAACCGCTCAAATCTCGCTTGTATAGATTCAAGGTTTGTAGTTTACAGGACGCACGTCTTCGTGAGTCTGTATTCCGCGGCCATAATGCAGGAACATGAAAACAGAAAGCGAAATGTCAGAAATAAACCGCTGCTTCAATTCACGTGAGGATCATGGACACTTCTGGCAGAAGAAAAGAACTTTCTTTTCGTCCCCTTAATGTGAAGTGAACAAAGACGCAAGCTTCCTTCCGAGGAAGTTCATCCATATATTTGAAAGGAAAGCCATTGATCGCGCAATTGTGGGAAAAACCTTCCCCATTGACCAGATCACAATGGCTGTTGAGGGCCAGGTGCCCACCGGTGATTGACAGTATATTGCAGTGTACACTCTGCACACGTACAGGGGGTGTGCTCGGCACAGACACTGCACACAGGCACCCCTGAAGGTACTGTAAGTGTGCCAGAGTGCACGCGATTAATAGCTGGCGTCTCATAGCACAGGGACCAGGTTCAATCCCAGGGCACTACGTATTTTGCTTAATTAATTAGTCAATCACCACGTCATTGTAGATGCTGGGGATTGGAAGTGTAGGTGCTGCACTAGAGGCAGTGTGCGCAGGTTCACGTTCCGGCCGATTTATCGCCGACGGAAAACCCCCTGGTATTCTGTTGAGAGGAGGTGGTTGTGTGGGCTGTAGTGCAGGTGTGGACACCTGACAAGAAACGCTGTCAAGCGCGCCTGGTGTTTTAAGTGAAACTCCAGAACAAATTTACCTTGCAGTATATAGATTTCTGAACTGTTAATTGTTTCAGCACGCTAGTGACATGTTGATTTACAATAGCACATATTAACCCTTTAAAGACGAAACGTAATCTGCCTTACATAAAGACTCTGTGCGTACCGCGCAGTAAACACTTCCAACCTCGGTTATAAAAAAAACGAATGAGTTGCTGATGTTTACGGTAAAAGTTGCAGTTTGTCCCGAGATATGTAGAAAATACATAAACGGGATTTGAGCAGTATGGAGAATTTTTTAATGTTAAACCTGGTGGTACGTAAAGTTACCGCTAGGCTTTAAAAGGGTAATGAAGGCCTCGCAATGCGTCAGTACGCACAGCTAGGCCTCCTGCCGGAATTTAAATGCGTTATGAAAGAGGAACGATCTGAGCGCCATATGCCCTGTTTTTGTCGGCAAGTTGCGTTTGCAGCCACATCTGTTCTCAGGTACAAATGAAATGGAGCAAGACTGAAAGGAAGAAATAAATGAAGGGACAAAAAAGGCTAGCAAATGCTGTTTTGGGTGTGTTTTGTATCCAACATCGTATCCTCGAACTGTACAATGCGTTACGCTACATTTCCAGAGGCTAACGTTAATTCTGTCCCTTTCTTAAGACTCAGTTTAACATTTCACGTTCCCCAATGTCTCCGCCTCTTTCTTTCGCCCTGAACGAAACAAGTCTGCTTGAATGTTCCTGGACCGGGTGTTCGGGCATAATGTTTGGGGGAACCGTCTTTCTTTGTGGTGACCTTTGCGGTATGACTGGGAATCACAACAGAAGGCGATGTAGACAGCCTGTCAGGTCCAATGAATGTGATGATGATGTCACAATGCAGCATGTGATGCATGCGCTCAGCCGGAGAGTTGAGGCTGGCGGGGGGAGGGGGGGGGGGGGAGCGAGCGACTCACTCATCTCTAACTCAATCGGGCTGACATTGATGACTTGAAACATGGCGGACTGCGGGCTTTAAACTAATTACGAGTGGATCAAATTATTCAACAAATAATTTGATGAACTACTGATTCATCCTGGTAAATACTGACAGCGAGCAGACTTGAAGAGAAAATGTGTTTTAATTATTAACTCTGTAACTGACATGGAGCCACTTGGAATTCCAAAGGGAAATTGTTACTGAAAATTTTATGTGATTCATTTCTGTGCATATGATCAATACAGCAAAACAGAGCCACCTTATGCACAGTGTTATTGTTTGTTTATTTATTTATTTATTTATCTTTTTTGTTCATCTTCTCCCCGACATGTTTCGGCAAGTAACTATGCCATTGTCAAGGGGGCTATATCAAAATTACACAATATGTGCATGGATGTTACAATTGCACAATTGTGCAACAAATTTTATAGAAGATGTTAACATTTTCAAACGTTTTAACACTTTATAGTCACGTTCATGCACATCTTGTGTAATTTTGATATAGCCCCCTTGATAATGGCGTAGTTACTTGCCGAAACATGTTGGGGAGAAGATCAACAAAAAAGATAGATAGATAGATAGATAGATAGATAGATAGATAGATAGATAGATAGATAGATAGATAGATAAACAATAATACCGTGCATAAGTTGGCTCTGTTTTGTTATATTATTACAGAAAACTTCGTCAAATGTAATTTCAAACTGCAGTGGCACCTCCACTTATATAGCAGAATGACACTAAATTTCGCATAAAAACACTACGCACCAAGCACTTCCCACAGCTGACTTCGCCTTTTAGTCGTAGCTGCTTGCTGACACACACAAACAGTGCAGCAGCGCTTAGACCCCGGGTCAGGATGCAGTAACGCGTTGTTAGCTGCGGCACAAATACTGAAATGTTCGTGGGGTGTTGATATGTGTAAGCGTGTTTGTGTGTCATACGGAAACACAAATATTTTTCCCGTGTACGCCACGAATTCATATGGAAGAGTGACGGTATGACTCCGCATATTCTTGACCTCGGCGTTAGATGGACGTGAGTTGTCAGATTCACACCCTGGCCGGCTTTATTCTCTGCGTTTTTACGCAAACCGGAAGTGCATCACCAGGTTCAGAGTAGCCCGCATATATGTGAGTGTGTTGTCACTGATAATAGAGATCTGTAAAATTTTAACTGTGTCTTTCTTCTTAAATCCGGTGTACCACGTCATAAGCATATAGAAACTTCACATTCTTTCTATGTGCGCGCTCACACACCCACATATAAGTTCCATAGTAGTCTTACAATAAAGATCGAATATTTCCCTGAACAGCACTAACCCGTTCGTCTTTGCAGTGGAAATGCAATGTGTTTTCTATGAGTTAAGAACCGAATATGATGCATTATCTAAACGAATTTCAGACTAGGAAGTGTCAGTGTGTTCGCTTAGAAGTTAAATTAATTATATTGACCAAGTAAATAAACGTTTGTGCCCAAGTGACGGGGGAGCGACGTCTTCCTGTGTTAAAACAAACTGTCATTGTGACATGGAGACAGACAGGAAGCGGAAATAGATTTGACCATGTCTTACGGAAGTGAAGAAACAAACGAAAAAAGACAGACAGGTGGACAGGAAGTAATATAAGTGGACAACAAACCGTGATGCGAGCGCCGCAGTCGGATGAAGAGTGGCGGAGCTTAACAGAAATGCAAACACTGTACTGTTTATGTACCTTCAGTCCGTACCGCACAGGGAACAGCCCGTCTGTACCGGTCGGTACAGTTTAGGAAAAGTTGCTGGTGTTCGAAAGCCCTTTCGAACATGTTAATACGCTGTGGGGGGAAAAGGAGGGTGTTGTTAAATCAGACGGTACTTAATATTGACAGCAGGGAGGTTAGCTCAGTGAATATAGTGACCGCCAGGAAGTCGCTCTTCGGTTTTCGGCACGATAAACATTTCTGTCTCTGTCCCCGCCTATAGACAGACCTCTCCGTGATCCACCAAGCCTTCCATTCGCTCAACACTTGCATGTAGTGCTGACGTTCAGAATACGTGGAGCCCTACCTCCCCTTACCATTATGTCTTCATGGTCTCGTGCTTAATTAAGCGTAGTTTCAGCCCTACGTTTTACGTGTAGTTACTACAGTACCTTGAAGAGCTAATAAGTAAATTTTCAATTTATTAAGTCTACGAACTCGAAGCAATATAAATGCCCACGAAGCATTCGATAGGGTAGACCAGGCCTACGTTTTGCTGATTTGTCGTCTTCCCATTTGTTACCCAAAAATGTTGTTTAAAAGGCACAGGACTGTAATAATTATGCCTGCTGTGTACGGGTGTGAATCTTGGTGTCAGACGCTGAGACACGAACACAGTCTGACGGTTAGGAACACAGAGCACGGACAGGAATTGTGCCTAGCATATAGGAAGTAGCAGAAGGATAGAGAAAATTACGTAGTCAGAAGCTTCATAATTTGTACTCTGGGCAAACATTATTCTTATGATAGGGAAATATGTGATTGGTTGGGTATGTGGCACGCGTGGGAAAGAATTAAAATGCCTGCAGGGATTTGGTGTGCAATTCAGAAGGAAATAGGTGGCTTGGAATGATTTCGCTTAAGGGGTTAAGATAATATTAAAATTGATCTCATAGAAATAATTTAGGAGGTTCTGGCTCCGGTTATGGGTCAGTATCGGGTTTTGTAAACACAGTGATACACGTTTTGTTTCCATAAACCAGGGGCAGTTCCTTGTCTAATTGTGGAGATATTATTTTCTGCAGAATTATTCTTCTGATGCGTGCGTCACTTCAAATCTGCCTGTTGGACTCCGACTTAAGTAGAAATGAATTCACTTTAGATTCATCACCCCCCCCCCTCGCTCCGTCTTTAATGAGCAGGAAATGACTTGACAATTGAGGGCTACAGACGGACTGGAGTTGGTTTGGCAAGAATGCGAATGTCCACCCTTGCTGTCGGCCTTTTATTTCACTTCCCTTCTTCCCCCCCCCTCCCCCCACATCAAGAGACCTCCCCATCTGTCCATGTAGTACGTAATTACGGACGCGTCCCTCAGTACACCGGCCTCGCAACGAACTGAACTCCGGGTTCAAATTGAATCTCATTAACGAATGCCGCCCCCTTTTCTACTTCCGTTTGCATGATCTGACTGTGCCGATTCACCCAGCAAAATGTGAAGTGTTTAGACGCTGACTGGCGGTTAGTTTTATATATGTACCGGCGTCATTATTTGCGAGCGTGAAGTAGGTACTAATGCGTCTAAGCCGTACAGGAGACAGTTTCGTACGTTTCATTCATTTATCGGCGTGTTGCTTAGACTGTTTCTTAAGGTAAAGTTGCCCCAGTCCACGCCGTGAAGGCATATGGGGGGAGGAGATGTATAGCTCCACTCGTACTTAAGCTTGGCACTGGATGGACGTGATTGTTCAACTTGACGTCCCGGCCGATTTACTTCCCAAGTAAAAGGTACGGTAAGAATTGAATAGAAGGCTAGGTAGGTCCCAGACCGGTGTGCATGTTTGGGAGAAAAAAAAATCCAGTCACTGTACTGACCACTGTACACCGGTTTCGCTGACGCCTTCTTATGCTGAGTTATATTTAAATACCGAGGTCGTACCGCACAGTAAACACACTCCGTCTCGGTTATAAAAACCAACCAATTACTGCTGTATAGGGAAATAATCGCTGTTTGTTCTGAGATCCACACAAAACACATAAATACACTGTGTGGGCAGAACGTAGAATTGTTGAATATTAAACCTGGCGGTACATATAGTAACCACTGGGCATTAAAGGGCTACAGTCAGTACCGCGCAGTAAACACACTCCGTCTGGGTTATAAAAACCAGTCAGTTAATGCTGTATAGGGAAATAATCGCTGTTTGTTCTGAGATCCACACAAAACACATAAATACACTGTGTGGACAGAACGTAGAATTTGTGAATTTTAAACCTGGCGGTACATATAGTAACCACTGGGCTTTAAAGGGCTACAGTTCGTACCGCGCAGTAAACACCCCGTCTCGGTTATAAAAACGACCCAGTTAATGCTGTATAGGGAAATAATCGCTGTTTGTTCTGAGGTCCACACAAAACACTTAAATACACTGTGTGGGCAGAACGTAGAATTTTGAAATTAAAGCAGGTGGTACATAAAGTAACCACGGAACCATAAAGAGTTAGCCACTTAAATCACAGTGGTAACTACAAGTACCAACTTGTTTTTAAGCACATTCGCAACATCGCGAAAAGCGGCTATTTACTTAGTCATGTCTGTCCGTCCGCATGGAACAACTCGGCTCCCACTGGATGGATTGTCATCATATTTCACGGTTCTTCCAAACTCAGTCAAGAAAACTCATGTTACTTTAAAATCTTGACAACAGTAACGGGTACTCTACATGAAGACGTGTGCATTTATGATATCTCCTCGAATTCTTCTTAGAATGAGAAATATTTTAGACAATTTATAAAGTAAATCAAAACACATTTTACCTCCAATATATTTTTTCAGAAAATTATGCCGTTTATGGGACAATGTGAACAAAACACAAAGTGCGTTGTTGCGTTCCCACCACAACAACGTTTACGGGAACGCGCCACAGTGTTACGTAGTACATACATCGCCCATGTGTATCATTTAACGTGCATTATGCCATACTCTGTAGGCTAAAGTTCCCAAACAGCATTAAATAATTGGAGCCTGTGATGAGACAAGCACTGAATGAATTAGACGAGCCACCACAGAGGACCGAGTTCGATTGCAGGTCAGTCCATGTGACATGTGGGGTGGACAAAGTACTGCATTGACAGGTCTTCCTCCGGGTGCTTCAGATTTCCCCTGTCAGTGTCCTTCCAGCAATGTTACATACACATCCCCATGTTATTACTAGATGTTAATATCAGATGGACAAGCGGGCGAAGCCTGGTGACTTTCACACAAAGATACGAGCACTTGCAGAGAAACTACATGCACGTTTTTTCAAGTTTGAAACGCTTACACGTTAGATATGTATGCAAGGGAGTTAGAAACCAAATCAGATTCCGGTACGTTGGTTTTGAACTACTCCTTTTTAAAAATGACAGGTGTTGTACAGCCAGGCGCATGTAATACCGACACAAATAGAATTTGGCCTTGTTGTAGTTCCACCGTCTTTTGTTAACGGACAGTAAGTTGACTGTCACAGTGCAGAATTGTGGGCAGGGAGAAGAAAGGAAAGGAAATGTGTCCACATTAGTCTGTCTGCACGTGGTTACACCCCCACTTCCCCTCGTTTAACCCACTACACTTACTCAAGTTTTTCGATCCATTTATTGTAAGTAAATAACAGGTCATTTATTAACAGTTTAATTAATTTTAGTGCAAACGGCTTTGTACGTAGACTGGCTTCTAATGCAGTTCGCGTGTATTTCTATTTATCCCTGAGAGAAGGCAGAGAGAAAGCGAAGTGAAAGGACCACCTCCCAAGTTGGTCGCGAAAACAAGTTTTGAAAAGATGCAGTAACAGCGTGTACGTGTAGAGACCTCTGTTGAGTAAAAACACACACTTAATATGAAATCAGAGCACATGAAACACCTTTGTAAGTGTTTATACGCATATCACAGGGACACAGGTTCACGAAATTTTCGCCTTTAGCACTTCAGGACAGGGGGTTGTACTGGGAAAAAAATATTCCGTCGGCGGGGCGGGGGAGGGGGCTAGGGCATCTGAATCATTAAAATTTAATCTTATTACAAGGGTAGGAGCAGGACTGTGTTCATGCTTGGAGCGGGGGTTGGGGGGGGGGGGGGGTGCTTCAGTTGTAACTGTTGCTATTGGTGGCATTATTATTATTATTATTATTTATTTTGACTGCAAATGGGTTTGTATCCGGTGGCAGCGGTACTACAATAACACACATCACAGAAAATAACACACCGCGCACAAAATAACACACAGCACTCAAACAAAACACAGCACACAAAATTACAAAAATAATAAAGGTCACATGCTGCACGCAATACATACAATTACATTACAAATACAATACACATACAAATACAATTAACCTAAAGTTGATGAATTAATATTAATAAAAAACTAAGCACAGTGTAAAGTAACACAGTCACAGTACTGCGTTACATAACTGCGTGAACTGATGCACTCGCATTTCACTGTGACCTTCCCTTCACTCCACTTCACTGCACTTACGTAACCTTCACATCCCCACCACGATTAACCTCCCTTCACCTCACTTCACTTCACTTCACTTCACTTCTTCACTTCACTTCACTTCACTTCACTGCATTTTTTTATGATTCCCACCACACCTTCACTTCACCTCACTTATCACTTTCCTAATCCTGTCCCTAAAATTAGTTGGTTTACAGGACAGAGTGAGTCCCTAAAGCATCTGCAGGCAGTTTTCGCATGTGTTGGTCGTACGTACTTTTTTTTTAAGAAGCCTTCCTTACTGGGTATCAGAAAGGTCGCAAAAGTGGGGGGTTTTCAAGTCGAGCCGTTGTAATTCCCGGGTCTGCTGCAGTTTTCTATCCAGTGCCTCCCCGATTTCCCAAAGAGCACTGCTTTTAGGAAGGATGCGAAGCTTCGCCCCTTCTTCATTTTGGTACGCACAACATGTAGCTGAAAAAGACATGCAGCATTGTTAGAACAATATTGACAGGGGAGAACCGAAGTGCTTGGATAAAAGCCTGTTCCAATGCCACTTGTTCCACAACAAATCTCACATAGCTGGCGCGGGATAGGTGAAGCCATAAGTTCATATAAATAATGCATAGGAATTCAGTCCGTACGTCGTAGTAGACAGAGCCTCTGTTAAAATTACTGTTGGCGAGGGAACTAACATGCGTATTTTGTAAAAGCTATACGGAAGGCGCGAATAAACTGTGTTCGGAAAATGCAGGCATGGCGTTAACCGACTGGTACACACTGCACTTTAAGGGTTGTCATGAAAATGGATCGGTACATTTATCATAGGCAGTAAATGTCCCAGACTGTCCACGCCATAAAGGCGTATGGGGGAGTGAAAATGTATAGCTCCGTTCATTCTTATCCTCGGCACTAGATATACATGAGTGGTCAGCTTAACGTCTCGGCCGTTTTAACCCCGAGGGTGATCCGCCTAGTGCCCACAGAATAGGAGGCTGGGTTGGGAAGCTTAGGGAAAGAATAAAAAGAAACTTTCCTGTGTTGCAAATAGAACAAAAATTGCTCGGGTAAGAAACTCGTGGCCAAGCCAGGGCGGTAACTGAACTGTCCCGCCATCGGCATGTCTCACAGCAGTTTATACATTAAGGTAATAGAAACGTACGGCTCAAGTAGTACTGGTGAGGACATAAATCTTCGGTGTGCTTGTGAAGATCCGTCAGGACTGTTTAGTGTATATTTTGTTAATTTGATGTCAGTAAGGAAGAAAAAGAAAAACGTTTTCTGTCGTGCTTCTGAAGCAAATGTTGGGGACAGTGACGTACTGTACTTTGCAGCCAGCGTGGTGGCAACTGGAGAGTGGCAAGATAAGGAATAGTTTGTTGCAAGCAGCACTCCGTCCTGCAGCTGTCTGTCCATTGCCTCGGAGACGGAGAGAGGAAGCCGTGATTTTAAGAAACTCTTAACTCTCTAGAGCCCAGTGGTTACTTTATGTACCGCCAGGTTTAACATTCAACAATTCTACGTTCTGCCCACACAGTGTATTTATGTGTTTTGTGTGGATCTCAGAACAAACAGCATTATTTCCCTATACGGCATTAACTGGCTGGTTTTTATAACCGAGACGGAGTGTGTTTACTGCGCGGTACGGATTGGGTCTTTAAATATAATTCTACGTTCTGCCCACACAGTGTATTTATGTGTTTTGTGTGGATCTCAGAACAAACAGCGATTATTTCCCTATACAGCATTAACTGACTGGTTTTTGCAACCGAGACGGAGTGTGTTTACTGCGCCGTACGGACTGACTCTTTAACTATAATTGGGGTTAATCTTACCCTTTAAGAGGCCGTGCCATGTCTCTGGCTGTCAGTCGTTCGATTCCAGCCTAGTCCGTTTGAGATTTCTAGTACAACACGTGGCACAATGCCATTCCACCAGTGCTACACACTCATCTTCGGCTACGTTTGGTGTTACTAGACGGACAAACGGGCGAAGATTGGAAATCTTCCAAAAAGCTATGCTGGGAAAATTGGATAAAAAAGAATATTCAATTAGTCGTTTAAAGTGTTAAATATAAAGTGTTTGTTGCGGTTTCCCTTTGCACCACATTAGGCTAGCATAAAGCCGAAATATATTTTGATTGACGTTAATTAATGCTGACACCAAGTAACTACAGACGTTCTTAAGTGACGGAAAATAATAGACGACATGCGTTAGGCATATATAGCTCTAATAGTTGCGGCGTCATAGTCTGTAACTGACATCTACTGTTTGGCTCATATTGCACCCTGTATAGACCTTTCGCTTCCTGTTTACGAGGATGCTCCTATTGGTCAATCGCTGAACAGGTTTTCACAAAATTTCAGATAACAATGTTTTATTCAGATCTGTTAGCGCGTTCTAATTTTTCTTAAAATAGGACAAAATGATATACGTCGTACTGGCCAGTAAGGTCTGTATCTGTCTAGATAAGTTTACGTAACGTAAACTTATTATTTTTTTCATTTGTGTCTATTTTGTTTTATCAAACTGAAATTATATTTGGATTTTACATGTGCCAGTTTTGTATTTCTTTCTTATATCCAATTTCTACACGCGGTAAATGTGCGTATCATTGCGTAAGTATCTTAATATCTATCGGGGCGAAAACTCTTCATGCGTACGTAAAACACGCGTTTTGTACACCACGATTTCTTCTTAAATCTACCGGGATACCACATAAGTCAACAAAGGTGGGACAAAAAACTAGATCTGTCAGACTGTATATAAATTTCCTGTCAGTAAAGTTATCACGTTTTCAATAAAGCAATATCATAATAAAATATTTGGGGGCCTTACAGTGCATCTCATATCGCGTGTGCTCGTCAAACTATTATAGCTGTTCCCCCAGTCCCTCCCCCCCCCCCTCCAGACCGAGCATTATTAACATTGTACTTCGATTGCTCGAGAGGGGTTCACAATTTGTTGTATGCTATAAAAAGGTAAAGCAGTCCCATTACAGGCCTGGACAGGCCCACAGGGTTCCAGGAGGTTGAGGCTCCCAGATTTCTAGACAATCGGCACTTGAAGGTGGTAAGGTTGTCAGCCATACGCACCGGCCGCGTTTACCCCCCAGGAAATATTCCTGGTACTCATTTCCGTTAGAGGCTGAGTCGACCCCAGGGCCATAGTGCGGCCGGAAGGAATGTGTCAATGAAAAATTCAGATGAATCGAACCCGCTCCCTTCCGGTTTGTAGCGCAGTGCCTCAACCAACTGCGCCACCGCGGCCCCTTTGTTGTATGCTATAAGGTGGGAATGTGCCGGATGGCGTCGGTGGTTGGAAGAGGCTGACAGAGAGAGTTTCAGAAAACGAGAAAAGAGAACCTAACATTTTATGACCTCCGTGTAACTTGCGTAGAGCTCGCTATAAAGCCTATCTCCCAGTACTGGAAGTAGAGGAAGTGCTCAAACTTGTGTGTCTGTAAATCCCTGGTGTGTTGAATAAGGGTGAGGTTTCTACCCTCTAAAACTCCCCAACGTAATTTCATATTATGAGATTGTCATTAGTGAAAGACACGCCACTTGTCTGTATAATGCATGGTAATATGTACGGCTATCATTCTAGACAAAAAAAGTTACCCGGAAGCTAGAGAATAGCTATAGTCTAACCTCTAACATTTGGGGCACACTTCATACCTTTCTGCGTGTAACAGATATAGACTTTTATTTCAAAGAAAATCAGCTGTGTCTTGCAAAGGTCAGGCCCTACTCAGTCGGTTGGAAATAAAGCGCAGTTTTTCCTTTCCCACGTCGCGTTATCTTGTATAGTGTGATTGCGCTGCAATATTTTTCGTTAAACATACCCCGTTTTGTTAACACGAAGTGTTAAAGAGGAAAGAAACACCATTTATGTTTTCTGAAGGTATGTGTGCACTTACAGAGGAGATAGTTACTCTCACTGTCTGATAGGTGGCGTTAATAGTCAGACGGCCTCGACGAATCATTCAGTAACGCCTGTATATGGATGCTTGCATCCGTAAGCGCATATGTTGTGTGAGTCCGACCGAACTGTGCGTTCTAGTGCGTAACACCCTTGATTTTCGTTCTGGAGGTCGCAGGTTTAAATACGGAACACGGCACCTGTGATGCTGCTTGAAGACTTCGTGGTTTTCCTCAGTTCGTATAGAGAACAAATTGGATATTACCTCAAATTACGCCTTCACAGCTTCCTTCCTTATGATATGCAATTCATTATAAAATGATTACATTATCAGTCGTGGCTACTGGCTGGAAGATTCGCGTTTCGATGCCCAGTAGCAACAAGAATCGTTTCTCTTCTTTAAATCATTCGAACCGGTTCTGGGGTTCACCCATCCTGTTCAATCAGTACTGGGGTTCCTTCACCGGGGTGAAAGCGCGTGGTTTGTGATGCTGACCACTCAACTCCATCCAGCGCCTAAGTCGAGAATGAGTAGAATTACACGTCTGCTCCCTCTAATGCTTGCATGGCTCGGACAGGGACGGTTTCACCTTTACCTTTACCTTTACCCTTACCTTTACCTTTACCCTTACATTTTCATATTAAGTGTTGAGTCTGTGCAGTCCGAGCTACTGACATCTTTGTCATATTAAATATAAATTCATTTCAATAAACATTTTTCCATCTCCACCTATATATGTCAGGTGATATTAACTAACTAACTAACTAACTAACTAACTAACTAACTAACTAACTAACTTCATGGAGCAGAGGCCTTCTTGAGAAGTTAACAGCTTCTCAGCTAGTCAAGAAATTCCCCGCATTTTATGGAACCCGGAAGTTCATTACCGCATTCACAAGAGCCCGCCACCTGTCCCTATACTGAGCCAGCTCAATCCAGTCCATGCCTCCATCGCACTGCTTGAAGATCCATTTTAATATTATCCTCCCATCTACGCCTGGGTCTTCCAAGTGGTCGCCTTCCCTCAGGTGTCCCCACCAAAATCGTGTACGCACCTCTCGTTACCGATTGAAACTCTTTAACATTTCTGATTTACGCTATTAGTATTGTGTGTTCCAAGCAATTTGTCTTCCTTGATTTGTCTGTTATAAGGGCATCTCTTTCGAAAACTGTGTGTGCAATGGCGGCACAAAGACTGGACCGATAAATGTGCATAACCAATAATAACGAATCTGCGCTATCAGTCTTTCTTACTTCATTTAACAAAATATTCTGTTTGTTATCCTTTTCATATCTTGTTCTTGGTTGGGGTGGGGGATGGGGGTTGGGGGGGGGTGTGCAGTGTGAAAGGCCCGCACTTTAAAACGTTGGCATGGTGATATAACACGTTTTGAACATTTTGGGGGTAAATGATTGATTACCTTTAATGTACTGTATATAGCACGAGCTGGAGTTTTGTGGGGGGGGGGGGGGTGGACGGAAGAGAACAAGCGACCATTTCTGGCGGGATTAACTCCCAACCTGTGGGGACACCGCAGTGCCCGCGTGTTTAGTGAAACTGGCTTTCTTGTCCAGCTCTGCCATGGCACCCGGAGATTGTCAGAAAGTCACTAGTGTGTGTTCGGAGAACTTGGCACTTACTGCCAGGGTTACACTGAACAAGCAAACTTTGTAACATTCTGCCCGTTACTTATGTCTGTTTATACACTCACATATCAATCACTTTAACTGGACGTACATCTAAGGACTTTCATGTGTCGCGTCGGTAGTGCAGTCGATAAAGTAAGTGGTTACAGGCTGAAATACGTACTAGACGACTTGCATTGACGTCAGGCCACGACAGTTCCCTTCCATGTCCTTTGCAGTTGGCCTTCCACTATTCGTAACTTTTCACGCCATAAAATCTGCGCTGTTGAACGGGTCGTAAGCATGCTGAAGCACAGCGTTAGATATGGGACCATCGATCGCCCAGTTTAGCAGACGTAACCTCTACGTTCTGCCCACACAGTGTATTTATGTGTTTTGTGTGGATTTCAGAACAAACAGCGATTATTTCCCTATACAGCATTAACTGACTGGTTTTTATAACCGAAACGGAGTGTGTTTACTGTGCGGTACGGACTGTAGCCCTTTATGGCCCAGTGGTTACTGTGTGTACCGCCAGGTTTAACATTCACAAATTCTACCTTCTGCCCATACAGTGTGTTTATGTGTTTTGTGTGGATCTCAGAACAAACAGCGATTATTTCCCTATATAGCATTAACTGACTGGTTTTTATAACCGAGACGGAGTGTGTTTACTGCGCGGTACGGACTGTAGCCCTTTAAAGCCCAGTGGTTACTTTATGTACCGCCAGGTTTAACATTCAACAATTGTACGTTCTGCCCACACAGTGTATTTATGTGTTTTGTGTGGATCTCAGAACAAACAGCGGTTATTTCCCTATACAGCATTAACTGACTGGTTTTTATAACCGAGACGGTGTGTGTTTACTGCGCGGTACGGACTGTAGCCCTTTAAAGCCCAGTGGTTACTGTATGTACCGCCAGGTTTAACACCCAACAATACTACGTTCTGCCCACACAGTGTGTTTATGTGTTTTGTGTGGATCTCAGAACAAACAGAGATTATTTCCCTATACAGCATTAACTGACTGGTTTTTATTATGGAGAATAGTTAATTAACTTTACATCGATATGCTGCTCGTTTCTTAGATTTTTATTACAGACCAGGTCTGACGCATGTAGGAACAATTTGCACTTCCTGATGCTTTGGCACCTGTAACACTTGGCACCCCCTGAAGATGACGGCATGTCCATTGAAACATGTAGGGACACTGTCAGTGTAAATATAACTCTGTGACTTCTGTGCATAACTGTTGGTTTGTTCTAATTAACACGTAGCGTTTCTCCTTTTTCTGTCTGCTCTTGTGGTATAGCGTTAAATGTTTTACAATGCGTAACGCGTAACATTCTGTGTAACGCAACTTTTGCTCTGCTTTCTGGGAGCACAGCAAAGTCACCCGCGCAAGCTGAGCTTGTTTTCATGTGAATGATTCAATTCCTTCCACTGTACTGCACTGTGAGGAGGAGAAAGTGGAGGTGGGGACAAGAGGAAGGGGGACTGTAACGTTTGTTGGTCGTCTGTAATTTGGAAGGCTATATCGATGTTTTATTGGGCAGAATTTAATAAAGGATTTCTGAGAAGAAATATTCAGCTAAAGACGATATTTTATTAAGCATTTGGCAGTATTTCAAAGAACAGAAACGTGGGCTGATACAGCACAGGTAAATTTGTTCCCATGCATAACTAAGCATGTATGACGGAGTGGAAGTAAGGGTCCATTCATTCTTAATCCTGGCCTTGTTTGGAAGTGCATTGTAAGCTTCATGCCTCTACCGCTTTACCCTCGGGGAAAAACCTCACCCCCAGATAGACACTGAATAGGAAGCTGAAAGCGAAAGGCGGAGCCAGTCTCGACGTTTCGGGTAAGAGAAAATCTCTTGCGTGTGCCACGAATTGAATTTCGATTCCCTAATCTTCCAGTGTGAGAATTAACCCTTTAAAGACGAAGCCTATCAGTTTTATATAAGGACTCACTGCGTACCGCGCTGTAAACACTCTCCACTTCGGTTATAAAAACTAATCTCTTAATATTTTATAAGGCAAAAGTTGCTGTTTGTTCTGAGATCCGTACAAAACACATAAAAGCAATGTAGGCACCACGTAGAATTTTTTAATGTTAAACCTGGTGGTACGTAAAGTTATCGCTAGGCTTTAAAAGGTTAATCAAATACTGAACTCGGGTACCGTAAAGTGATATGTCTAAAAAAGACACGACATCTGCTTAATTAGAGTCTGTTCTCATGTCATCTGTCCCTCACTTACAAGTTCTTCACTTCAGTGTCTTATAGCCCGAGTATCACACCCGCACAAAATACAGGTAGAAATAAGGCTTTGATGTCTCTGAACATTTTTACGTTCCTCTGCTAACCGAACTCATTTGCCTGCAGACTATTTGCATTTCTTTTGATTGGGTCTCCGAATTCCCAACAGATTTGTTAAGCAAGTACACAAACTTTCCCGTAAAACACCGGAAGACTGCACCTCTCTGTCTTCCGGTTTTCCTCCGATCAGATGGATCTGTTCTGCTGGCTGTATAATGTGCAGGATATGGGGCCAGAGGAACGTAGCGGCGTCCCTCTGCGATTCAACCCTGGCGCCATCTGGGTCACCGTTCCAGACAGCGCTAACTCCAGCAGTCGGTGGGGTTGCAGGACAAGTGGGACAAAAACCGCACGCAGCAGAGTTACGCTGCCTTGCATCTGCGGCGCATGACCACAGGTTTAACCCTTCAAAGCCAAAGTGGTTACTTTATGTACCGCCAGGTTTAACGTGCAGCAATTCTACCTTCTGCCCACACAGTGTGTTTACGTGTTTTGTGTGGATCTCAGAACAAACAGCGATTATTTCCCTATACAGCACTAACTGACCGGTTTTTATAACCGAGACGGAGTGTGTTTACTGCGCGGTACGGACTATAGCCCTCTAAAGCCCAGTGGTTACTTTATGTACCGCCAGGTTTAACATGCAGCAATTCTACCTTCTGCCCACACAGTGTGTTTGTGTGTTTTGTGTGGATCTCAGAACAAACAGCGATTATTTCCCTATACAGCACTAACTGACTGGTTTTTATAACCGAGACGGAGTGTGTTTACTGCGCGGTACGGACTGTAGCCCTTTAAAGCCCAGTGGTTACTTTATGTACCGCCAGGTTTAACATGCAGCAATTCTACCTTCTGCCCACACAGTGTGTTTACGTGTTTTGTGTGGATCTCAGAACAAACAGCGATTATTTCCCTATACAGCACTAACTGACCGGTCTTTATAACCGAGATGGAGTGTGTTTACTGCGCGGTACGGACTGTAGCCCTTTGAAGCCCAGTGGTTACTTTATGTACCGCCAGGTTTAACATGCAGCAATTCTACCTTCTGCCCACACAGTGTGTTTACGTGTTTTGTGTGGATCTCAGAACAAACAGCGATTATTTCCCTATACAGCACTAACTGACCGGTTTTTATAACCGAGACGGAGTGTGTTTACTGCGCGGTACGGACTGTAGCCCTTTAAAGCCCAGTGGTTACTTTATGCACTGCCAGGTTTAACATTCACAAATTCTACATTCTGCCCACACAGTGTATTTATGTGTTTTGTGTGGATCTCAGAACAAACAGCGATTATTTCCCTATACAGCATTAACTGACTGGTTTTTATAACCGAGACGAGGTGTGTTTACTGCGCGGTACGGACTGGATCTTGAACTACGTTCTAATTCACGTTAATCATAGTCTCTAAAGCGTTAATTTACACTTAATTTGCATTTAATATGTTTTCATATTTTACTAAACTATAGAGGACCGGTACAGCTCCGTCGGTATGACGTCTAAGATTTCGAGTTGGATATCCAATGAATGGATTCCCGGAAGATGCAAGTCATTTCTTTTTTTCTCTAAAATGCCGAAACCCGTCGTGAGCCCAATCCAAAATTCCATGCAAATGATAAAAACGAAGGATATTGCGGCTGGAGCGTGACGCTGACGGATTTCTAGAGAAGAGCTTAAAAGCAGGTGCAGGTAGGCCCCTGTTGTCCCAAGTCCCGCCGGGGACAAATTGTACTGAACTTAATCCTGCCTCATATGCAGCCTCAAGTTCGGACCGAATTGTAAATCTTCTGTCCCATCTGAAGTCGTTTTCAGAGGGAAGTGGGATAAATCGACTGCTTACATCCATTGATGACAGACATCTGGCAGCGTTGGTTTCCTTTGTTCGTCGTGCTTGCTTGTGTTCAATAGTACTATTGAAGTATTGAGAAAATGATTTTAATACGCTTTAAAATCACAGGGGAGATGTTAGCAAATTGCTAGGTTGTCTCAGCTACCCTGCAATGAAAGGGTGTGTGGCAGAAGTCACGTGGGAAGCTTGCCGACCTACTGTCACTCGCTGGCGTGCTTCCGCGAAGAAGTGTTCAGGATCCACGCGTTTCAGACAGTCACACGTTTTTTATCACTTCAGTGAAGATGGGGTTTGAATTCGAACTACTGTCCGGGTCGGAGAGGTTTTAAATTTGTAACACATTTAAATGCATTCATGACTTTACGGTGCATCGAGGCCGCAGCGTGTGAAGTATTAACGGTCCATACAGAGCACCGAGGCCGGCACGGGGGGTTAAATTGGGTGACTGCTCGCTGCTACATATTCTAAACCAACACGATGCGCGAGGAATGCGTACTGAGTACGCAGCAGTCCGTCATGTGGCCTGACCTCTGACCCCGTCACTGATCACTATCCTAGCCAGAAAAATCCAGTCTGCGACTTCCTTAATACCTGTTTTAATATTATTCTCTCCATTTACGCCTAGTTCTTTCAAATTATTTCTTTACTTCAGGTTTTACCACCGAATTTTTTGTACACTTCGCGTCACTCCCATGCGTGCTACGTTCCCCTCCTGTCCTATCCCCCTCAAGTTAATCGTACCTATGATATTTCGTTGAGAGTGCAGATTATAAAGCTCGTCATTAAGTATTTTTCTCCATTACATCCATACCTTGTCACGTCCAGCGCATGTTTTTCCCTTACTGTGAGAGATCCCTTTCTCGCACACACAAAACAAGAAACGCTGTAGTCTCGTATCCACCAGACTTCACGCTTATATTATCCTCCCATCTACGCCAGGGTCTCCCAAGTGGTCGCCTTCCCTCAGGTCTCCCCACCAAAATTCTGTGTGCACCTCTCTTTTCCCCCATACGTGCTACATGCCCCGTCCATCTCATTCTTCTTGATTTGATTACCCGAATAATATTTGGTGATGATACTAAGCCAAATATATCCAATCATTGCGATGTGATATTCTGTAAGGTTTCCTCTATATGCTTTTATAGTGGTTTAGCCTGATATTGGCTTTGCTATAAAAGCCGAAACATGTAGCTTTTCATGAGTATTATAAATAAAAACGAATTTCTTACCAGTAAATTTGTGTCAAATGAGTCAAAAAAAAATACTTGGTTTTACATTAGGAAGCACAACAGAATTCTACACACCAGTGCTGTATAAGTCACGTCCGAGACACTGTGCATTGTGTCGCAGTGCGCTGGTGTTTCACAGGGCAGTTTGTTTTTGTGCAGGCGGTGTAGATGTTGCTACATGGCGGAGTTCTGAGGACGCTTGTAGAACCATTTGAAGGCCTTAAGTTGCAGCTGACAATAAACTTTACTTCACAAATTGAGTTGGCTCTTACAAGCCGTCTGATTTACATTAACAAGCATATTGGATCGAATCCAGTGTCTGCGGTTGCAGTGACTCACTCCACGCTAAAGCGTAAGTGACTACATGAACATTACTCACCGCCGCCTCTGCCCCCTGTGTTGCTGGGATGAAGTAGTGATATCTGTGTCCAACTCAGTGGGTATGGAGGGGGTGGAGATTTTTGTCGGAAGTATCTGACCACTGTCTCACCTCCCCTTAGGACTGGAAACACCGTCTTGTTTTTTTCTGTTTTTTGTAAATAAGTAAGTGTCTTGTTGCACACTGCCATCCTGTTTTTGGAGCTCTTTCACAAAACTTTTGACCCTTAAAAACGGCGCTTCCCAAAATTTTTTGGTCACGGAACACTTTTTAACTCAGTAAATATTTATGGAACACATGCCGGTATGTTTTGTGGCCCCTCCCTTATCACATAAAAGTCGTGGCAAACATATATGTTAGTAACCAAACGAAATGTTCTTATAAAAATGTTTAAACGAACTGTATCTTAAACTGCGATCACATATGCTGAATTCAAATTTAGTAACAAACGCGTCATTATTTTGGTTTCTACATTTTTTCACGGAACGCCTATTCACGTCCTGCGGAATATAGTTTGGGAACGCTGCCTTAAAAGAACAGCAGATACCATACAAAGCGTGAATTCTAATATTTAAACATTCAGTTCGTACCGCGCAGTGAACACTTCGCCTCTATTACAAAGACCGGCCGATCAGCAGGCCTGTTGTTCAGACAAATAGTCACTCTTGTGTGATAAGCATACGAAACACAAAATGTACAGGCAAGGTGCGGAGTGTTGTGATGTTACGGCAGGTGGTTCATATAATTACCACTGCTTTAGAAGGATATGTCTCTAGTAATGAGTGTACAGGTCAGTGGTACTTAAGGGTCGGAGAATCCAGGAAGAATTGCGTAGGAGGTAAATTATTGAACGAGTTACCTAACCAGGAAGCCTGTAATGCACACGTGATGTAAATTTGTGCACGTGCATACAGTAAATACGTCCAAACACATAACGTCAATATGCTCAAGTATATAAGTATGGAGACGGATTTGAAAATGAGTTTCTACACGTGAACAAACCGGATGTACTGTAAATAAATTAATTGTGTAATTATACGCCAGCCAGTCTCTCGCATTTTCAGGTCACTTCAAAACATGAAACATTTAATTAAGCGAATCGAAACTTACTCGTCACTTGTTTTGTAACATAATTAAATGCTGTACTAAGCTAAATGGAAAATTTACTGCACTGCATACTGTTTTTAAATTTATAAATCAATTGCAGATGTGATTTTATGTTAAACACTTTTCACTCGTCAAAGAATGCTGTAATGAGTTTGATTTGTAATAAATATTTAATTCTCTGAGTTGGAAAATAATTAATGGATTTGTTCAACGACCAGTGAGTTGTACTGACTGAGTTGTCTCAGACAGTGTTGAATACTGAATCCACACTGATATCCATTTGATACGTAATTAATGTAAGTAATGTGAACGTTCTGTTCCCACCTCACAGTAAACACACTGTTTATCCGTTACTAAGACCAAGCTGTTAATGCTGTTTATGTAGATATCGGTACCGTTTGTGAGGATCATACGAAACACATAAACACAGGGTGTGGGCAAAATATAGAGTATTGTTTATAATGAGAAGTAATATATTTACCATCACAGCGTTCAAAGTTAATACCCTGATGAGGTACGAAACGTGACACCTGCTCATGGCGAAGTGTTTCCCAACGCTCTTAGGCTTTTTCGTTGGGTTCAGTTCGCCGACCTTTCCACAGACATACGTCATTCAGACCGCTTAAAAATATAGTAAGTATGTAGGAACAGGGCTGCCAAATCAAAATCTAATTCATGAAGGAATTAACAGCAGGTTGAGTTCAGGGAATGCCCGCGACGTTTCGGCGCATTTTGTCCTCCTACATTTGCATTCAAAAACATATGAAGATTAAAACAAGGCGAAGTGCGTGTGTTCTTCCCTGTTGTTTTATATTCGCGTGAGACTTCGTCTGTCACGGTGAGGATTATTCACATACTGTGCTGAGGAAAACATTTAAACTTACGATGGGTGTGTGTGTGTGGGGGGGGGGGGGGATTAGGCCGAAGAAATCTCATAATTAGGGACGCCAAAATTTGTACCCGGCAACAAATATTATTTGTCACATGAAATGAAGAAGAATGAGATGGACGGTACATGTGGTACTTATGGGGTTCAAAGTAAATGTATAGAGAGTTTTGGTAAAAAAACCTGAAGGAAATAAACCATTTGGAAGACCTAGGTGTAGATGGGAGTATAGTATTAAAATGAATCTTAAAGAACTAGGATGGGAGGACTTGGACTGAATTCATGTAGTCCAGCAAAGGGACTATTGGCGGCTTGTGATGAACACAGTTCCGTGTTTCTGTAACGAACTAACTCCATGGAGCAGAAACCTTCTTGAGAAGCTAACAGTTTCTCAGCTAGTCAAGAAATTCCCCGCATTTTATGGAACCCGGAGGTTCATTATCGCATTCACAAGACCCCGCCACCTGTCCCTATCCTGAGCCAGCTCAGTCCAGTCCATGCCCACACGTCCCACTTCTTGAAGATCCATTTTAATATTCCATGTTTCTATAAAGTGATGAAAATTTCTGGACTACCCTCAAGAAGGATTTTGATATATTAAGTTAGTGTTTTTACTGTATATGTGTACACACACACACACACACACACACACACACACACACACACACACACAGACAGACAGACAGACAGACAAGGAAGATAAATTTATTCACATGGTGGACAGGCACTTCAGCTTGTTTCCAATAAAAGATAACATTAATGTTGATATCAACCATTTAGGCTCGCTTTCTCTCCGTCTTCGCCATCTGCCACAAAACTTCCCCATTTAATCTCATCTCGCCTTGATAGGCCCACGTGTGCTGCAGCTCCTTCCACCAGTTTGTCAGCTAACTTGCCCTCCCATTCGCACTGCAGCCAGCTATTTGTACGCCACGTCTCGATTTACTAGCTACAGCAATGCACATTTTATGAGATATCCTTTAGAAATTTCCCCCCAGAGCTGTATTAAGAAGTGGCGGGGTGTAATGCCATACCGTTGCTTTCCAATTTTCCTGCGGAAGGGCGTAAAAGCTAACAGCTTTTCATTCCTGTCACAGACTCAGGGAAGGGTGCGTTTCGTAACTGAACTGTATACATTGACAACTACCAACTGCATTCAGCGGATTGGGTCGATAAAGCAGTACTCTGCAAGCATTTCTTTACTTGAGTTAATATGATATGGTTAATTAACCTTCGAATCAATCATGATTTGAACTGCCTCGGGTGGAATATTGCTGTCGGGTAGCGTGCTCAGTAATTGAGTTACAAAGCAGGGTAATGTATCGGTAGCGCCCTACATTGTATTAGGGAGGAACCAGGTTTGAATTCCGTCTGGGCCACGGTTATCCGCACGTCACAGGCCTGCTTTGTATGCTGCGGGGCTTGGGTTTATTCCTAGCCGCAGATACCGAAACATACTTCAGTATATCGTTGTTAAACGCAGTCCGTCCAGGACACTGTCGACACAGTGCATCTAATTAATCCACAAACTCTCCTATCCGTGTGTTTTCCCACTGTGTCCTGTCGTCAGACGTTACAGTCCGAACTGCTGGCGGCGTCATTAAATAAACAGTAAGTGGAAAGAGTCAGTGCCGTTTGTTATCTCCAAGCGAACGTGGAAAAAGTTCTTTTAAAAAGGTAACGACGGGCAAATATCGGGTGGGACTGTCCATTAAAATTTTTATAATGGACATACTGATTTGGCCATGTCTGTCTGCTCTTCGATAAATAACAATTAACAGGAGAGACAAAGGGATTTCCGAGAAATTGGACGTTGTGGTTTTTGTATTTGCTAAATTTAAACAAGGAGAATGGCCGCCTTATACAAAAGATCTTTCTGTGTTTCTTTCGCGCATCTGGAGTGTAAATTTTGGGTCACTTCGTAAATAGAACGAAGAAAGAAAATTTTTGGAGTGTTGTCGCGGAAAGTGAGACACATTTCTCGTTTAGCAAATACTTCGGCTTTCGGAGTAATTAAAAAAAGGTAATACAAGCACCACAGTTGTTACACCGTGCTGATGTGTCCTGTATCCACTGCGTGTTTCAGTCACTTTACAACACTGTGTATCAATATATGCATATATAACGCTACGTGTTTCGGCATGGCCTTACCACCGTCAGACATGAGAGCCTACTTACTGCCTTGTCATTGTGACGTCAGATTATAGTTATATTAAAATTATATCTGCGTTCGATAACAAACATAAGTCAACCTCAGAGAATAAAAATTAATTAACCCAGAAGGTCGCGGGTTCGATTCCCGACGGTGTCATTGGAATTTTTCATCGACATAATCCTTCCAGCCGCACTATGGCCCTTGGGTCGACTCAGCCTCTAACAGAAATGAGCACCAGGTATATTTCCTGGGGGTAAAGGCGGCCAGTGCTTAGGGCTGACAACCTTACCACCTTCACGTCCCGATTGTCTAGAAATCTGGGAACCTCAACCTCCTGGAACCCTCAGGGCCTGTCCAGGCCTGTAATGGGACTGCTTTACTTTTTGTGAACAATTTAAAACAACTTGTAACATGTATGGAGCCCTGTGCAACGTTTCTGCCTGCGGCCAGACGTTACAGTTTAAGAGTGTGGCGTTTAGATGCGGCAGACAGTTCAGTTCCAGCACATCCACACTGGTCACTAGCTCTGCCCTTTTTATGTCCCTTTGAATGTACAGCATTACGTGTCGCGGTGACGTTGATAATTTTGGTGATATTCCGATTGCCCAATTTGTTAGATGTTACCTTTTAGGTCGAAACATGTTGTGGGCGTGGGCCGGGATAGCTCAGTCGGTATAGCGACTCGCTACGGACTGGACGGTCCGGAGATCGAATCCCGGTGAGGGCGAGATTTTCCGTAGCCGTTCAGACCTGCCCTGGGGCCCACCCAGCCTCCTGTACAATGGGTACGGGGTCTCTTTCCCCCGGGGTAAAGCGGCCGGGGCGTGGGGCTAGCCACCCCATCCCTTCCTCGTGCCGAGGCTCACGAACGGGTAGATCTATACTTCTACTCCCCCTCTTGGGCCCTCAGGGCCTGTTATAGGGTGACCTTTACCTTTACATGTTGTGGGCACTGTGTGAAGCGCAATATGACGCATAAAGTTTGGGCTACGTTTCGTAGTAACAGGGTAAGAAGAAGGTTGAAGTGCTGTGGGGCAGTGATGCTGTGAAGACGGACTGCCAGGTGTGTGTTCGCTGTATCAGCTGCTTGGGAATATCGACTGGCGCGTGTAAGAGGTGTTCCATATAATTAAGGGGCTACAGATACAGTGCAGCTATACGTGGCTGCGTTGCACGGCTGCGGCATTCGTAGGCTATCCTAACATGAACTCATCCGACATTCGGGAATGTATTTGACTTGCTGGTGATTTCCCATTCCGTTCCGCAAACACTGTCGTGGTGTGTGTGTGTGTGTGTGTGTGTGTGTGTGTGTGTGTGTGTGTGTGCGCGCGCGCGCGCGCAGGTTGTGGGATGTGCAAACCGCTACACCAATTACACAAACAAACATTCTGTTCCGAACCCACTGCCGGTTACATAATTCCTCTGTTCTTGTCCTTCCCACGGTTTTGTACTAATAGTATTTGCGGGAATCGAAGCAGAACACAGCTGGAACTACAAATAAGTGTTTTAATGCGAGACATCGCCGTTGGCGTGCCGACTATCAGAGCATATTTACTCTTAGTAATTTTATAGTCAAATCCAACCCCTCGTTTTAAAAAATACGTTTTTGGTTACAAGTTTCGGCTCATAAGAACCTTCATCAGGCCGTAACAAAGCAGAAGGCTATAAGCTGGAATGCAGAGCCGCCTCATTACCGAGGCTTCACGATCACAGCTGTGTGTGTGTGTGTGTGTGTGTGTGTGTGTTTGTGTGTGTGTGTCTGTGTGTGTGTGTGTG
>BLKM01000346.1:15726-63755 GCA_013340265.1 Coptotermes formosanus | reverse complement strand
CCCCGTTATTAGCCTAGTTATGCGTTTGTCTGACGGAACACCAAATATTCTCCCCAAGGCGTCTCATGGTTTCCATCAGTCCATTCAAGTAAACTGCTACACAATATGTAAAATAGGCCACGGCCACTTTATCCCACATGCGTTTCAGTTCATTACACATCAGCTGTGGTACTGTTTGGTGACACAAATAATTTCGTTGTAAGACCATACGCACACCGTGAAGGCATATAGGAGGAGTGGAGTCATAGTTCCACTCATTCTTAAACTCGGCTCTGGGTGGAGATGAGTGGTCAGCTTCAAGCTCCGGCTGCTTTCATCCTCAGAAAGAACTCACGGTACCCATTAAACTGGAATCCTGGCGGGCTGCAGAAATGTCTGGAAGTTTTAGAAGTCCTTTTCTAGGATTCGAACCCCGTATCGTCCACTAGTTACTATACCAACTGAGCTACCACAGCCCCCCTTAAACATTACATACATTCAATATTAAGTTGCATGTGGCGTTTTGGGATGCACGGTCATTCACGCTGTCTCGCCGGCCGCTGCACAAAACTGTAAATCTGGCACTTTGTCAGATGTTGGTACTGGCAGCTGTCAGTGGTGAAACCGCTGCATCCTGTTACTGACAGGAGGATTGTGGCAGGCTTCGGGTTCAATCCCGGAAAAGTCCGTATCATATATGTGGTAGGCAACGTGTGACTGGGACAGGGTTTTCTGCGAATGTTGTTGTTTCCCCTGTCATTATCATCCTGGCCTTGCTTTGTACCCATCCGAGGGTTGGCCGCTGCCCCAGCAGATGCTGCAGAGTTGCATTCTCTCCCCACCAGGGAGAATAAATAGAACAGGTCGGTTACCCGCTTAAAAACATCGCTGTATAGACAAAAGGGTTCTGCAGCGTTTCACGTTTGTGTTGTCCATAACAAACGGTCAAATCAGCGCATTATGTATTGATGTTCTGTTTCTCAACCAGTGCGTATCTTGAAACAAGTAGCGTGGAATGAGAAGTGGATAAAATGTTGCAAATGATGAGGAAGGCGGTGGTAGTGCCCTGCATTAAAAATCTGTAGTGGAATTTTCCGTAGATGGGAGGATAGTATTAAAATGGATCTTCAAGAAGTATGGGGGCATGGACTGGATTGAGCTGGCTCAGGATAGGGACAGGTGGCGGGCTCTTGTGAATGTGATAATGAACTTCCGGGTTCCATAAAATGCGGGGAATTTGTTGACTAGCTGAGAAACTTTTAGCTTCTCAAGAGGGCCTCTTCTCCATTTAGTTAGTTAGTTAGTTAGTTAGTTAGTGGAATTTTCCTGGAAGCACTGAGGAAAACCCGAGATGTCTGCCGTAAAATTTTTGTCAGTTCCTAATTTTGTAGCAAATTCAGTCAACCCGGTTATTACGACATCGGTTTATGCGACACCTCGTCTATAACGTCAGATACTCGTATTCTGCGGTACCAATTAATTGCTCACTTTAACCGTAACATTACACTTCTCGGTTATAACAAGGCTCGTTCATAACGACACAATCCTTTCATGACGTTATAACCGAGTTAGGGTGTACAATGGAATTGGTTTTTATCGCTTTCCATTGATGTGTTAAATTGCTTTCTTCCGAAGGTGTCTTCTGGGGGGTTGAGACCCTGTATTCGGGTCACAGCAACTTGCTACATGCCTGTTCCAGACGCACTAAGGCCAGATGACGCCATTTGTTTCCCGCGCCTTGCTGGTAAAGGCGCGAGTTTCTCCGATGAAACTACACGGTGTCACATCCCGGAAGGCAGTGATTTTCATTAGCACCCCTTTGATAACCTCCTATCATATTAGGTTTTCATTTCTCCCTTATTTGCTTTCACGTTTGGACTGCAGGTTTATCAATCGTCTGCTTGTCACTTGCATTCGTGCAGTTGCCAAATGTAAAGCAGGGTAGCCACCACTTAACTGAACTCACGAAACTTGCGATCGCCTGGCACAGTGCGGCAAGGTGTAAGAGAAGGGAAATGAAATCCCACTTTCTTTTGTTTTACCTTCCACAGCTTTCTTCACCAAAGTTTCTAGATGCTGCTTGTTTCTTGTCTGTCAAGTGAGACAGAAAGCGGAGCTGCCATCTTCTTGTTCAGCACAAGGTGCCAACTGTCCAAGCTGAAATTTCCCCGCTTTCAGAAGTACAATATAAAGCTATATCACCTTCTGTCGTGTCTAATTTAAAAGCAAGATCAAGCCTGCCTTATGAATAATGTGATTTTCAGGAGCGAAGTTTGCAATTTGAAACTTTTTCTTCGTAACTTTCCTCATTACAAAGTACGAGATAAGAAAGGCGAAATTGTCCCTCTTCTTAATTAAGTGCCACACCGTGAAGATATATGTGGGAGTGGAGGCATAGTTCCATGCATTCTTAAAATTTGCACTGAATGGGATTTGTGTTGCCGGGTGTATGCCCATTGAATACCCATTGAATGGAAAGGTCTGTGGGTCTCAGAGGGGTCTGAACATTTTGGAGAAGTGACCAGGGTAGGAAATGTACAACGTAAAATTGAGACAAGTTCGGACCTTTGAATCCTGATTTATTCACGTAGTTTTTCACTGGATTTTACCTGTTGTTTTGTATGGGTGTAAAACTTGATCTCTCACGCTGACGGAGGAACAAAGACTGAGGGTGTTCGAGAATAGGGTGCTGAGGAGGATATTTGGGCCTAAGAGGGACGAGGCGACAGGGGAGTTGAGAAGACTACATAACGAGGAACTTAATGACCTGTACTCATCACCAAATATTATTCGGGTAATAGAATCAAGACGAATGAGATGGGCGGTGCATGTAGCACGTAGGGGGGAAAAGAGAGGTGCATACAGGAATTTGGTGGGGAGACCTGAGGGTAGGCTACCACTTGGAAGACCCAGGCGTAGATGAGAGGGTAATATTAAAATGGATCTTCAAGAAGTGGGATGGGAGGCATGGACTGGATTGAGGTGGCTCAGGATAGGGACAGGTGGCGGGCTGTTGTGAATGCGGTAATGAACCTCCGGGTTCCGTAAAATGCGGGGAATTTCTTGACTAGCTGATAAACTGTTAGCTTCTGAAGAAGGCCTCTGCTCCATGGAGTTAGTTAGTTAGTTAGTTAGTTAGTTAGTTAGTTAGTTAGTTAGTTAGTTGGTTAGTTAGTTAGTTTTTCACTGCTCTGTTTCTAATGATTACACTTACCTCTTTCGGAAAGAACTGTCTTTCCAACCAATTCACACGCTGCCCCACACTTATACCCGGTTCTATTTATTGTGCCAGCATTTAGAGTACCGACACAGTGCGTGCTCGTGGCCGGCTGTTTAGTGCGGTGCGTCTAAACAAATGTAACTGGTTGAGCAGTTTCTCGGTTTCCGTACGTCTCACCCCAGGTGGTCTGTAGGTTTGTATTTTTTTTTTTTTGTTTTAATTGGCAGGCATACAAATTCGTCTGTGTAACATCCACTTTTATCTCGATCGTCACATATTTCTTTGGCCTCTCTGGCTTTGCTGTTTATCGGCCAGGATACCTTGTGGTCCGGCTGCAATTCGAACTGGGTACAACAAGGATGCAATTTCAGATAATTACCACTACACCAGCCTGCTTCTTTTTTTTTGGGGGGGGGGGTTGGTCGAGTAGTGTTTTTTGGGGGGGGGGGGTTGGTCGAGTAGTGTTTTTTCGAATACTTACAACATTCCATTGGGCACAGACAGCTTAAATTACTTGAGGCAAAAATTTAGATTTAGGAATTGCCATGGTGGTTAGTCGTGACACATGGAAGTTGACCCAATGATTCAACATCCCCCCACCACCCATAGTTTCCCTTCCCATTCCACGACGTTCAATCAGCCAGCCCCGCCCCCCCCCCCCACCCCGATGATAACAGGACGCATGTTGATGTTGACATCGCGGTGAGCAACTTCTGTGACTTGTGCCCTGTTTGTTCTCACATCACTCCTTCAGACCCCAGTACAGTCTGCGCTTCCTACAACGCCTTTAGGAAACAGTTAGGACACGGACAAAAAGTTCCGTGAATCGGCCACATTTCCATACGTCCCTGCCTGTTACAGCCCAGTTCCCGTATCTTGATACTTGGAAGGTATTTAAGGAATGCGGGGAGAGTGGGGTAGGTATTCGCCTGGCCAGTGTATATGACTTAGCAGATACAACCAATCTTAACTTGGGTCGTCCCGGTGTGTTACTTCGGTTACAGTAACAATAAACACAGTCTGACACACCACTGTGTGTATTTATTCTGCACACTGCACCATTTTACTCGAAGGTTGCGCCAATATACTACATGTTTCGGCTTGGCCGAGCCGGAACATGTAGTATGCTGGCACAGCCTTGCAGTAGAATGGTGCAGTGTGCAGAATAAATACACGCTGTGGTGCGTCAGACTGTTTTTATTATCACTGTCAATAGCACCAGTTCAAAAACACGTATCACTTACGTTGGAGTGACTGTGCCCTCTCCTAACGTTGCAGCGGCCGATGTACTGCGGAGGGGCACTGTTCAGTGATACAGCAGCTACTGTCTTCACACGATGCCCCTCCCTCTCCTTTCGTCTTTCCGCACTTCCTCACCCCGCAAGTTTCAAGAGACGAGAACTGCACTGTAACTTTCCCCCGTGCAGTCTGTCCTCACAAATATTGGTAGCGGTAATCATATGTTAAGCACGCATGGAGGCAGCGCTTTGAGATGGTTGACTTAAGCTAGAAGGGGCTGCAAAGGGATGTGTGCACAGGCAGTATGTAGAAAGTCTCCAGCACCGTAATGCCGGCCATCCACGGGACTTCTTTCCATGCCCTCAGTGCAGTCCGATTAGTTATTGCACCCGTAACCACAAACTTAAAAACTCCAGAACTGGAAACACAATGTTTGAAATTTCAGTGTCTCATTTTAAGGTGCTTCATGGATCGGTGTGAAACTTGGTCCCTGAAAATGTTCAGAATAGGTCCGTGTGACGTCCTCAGTGTGTTTTATTGTGGCCATGATCTCGGAGTGTCACGTGCGACTTGGTTGAGGGATGTCATTCTTACTGGTAGAGACAATTTGGGGAAAACTAGACGTAGATGGAAAAAAATAATAAAATGCATCCTGAAGGACTATGATCTAAAATAAAAGGTAAAGCAGTCCCATTACAGGCCTGGACAGGCCCTTCGGGTTCCAGGAGGTCGAGGCTCCCAGATTTCTAGACAATTGGCACATGAAGGTGGTAAGGTGCCATTTCTGTTAGAGGCTGAGTCGACACCAGGGCCATAATGCGGCCGGAAGGATTATGCCAATGAAAAAATCGGGAATCGAACCCGCGACCTGCCGGTTTGTAGCGCAGTGCCTCAACCAACTGCGCCACCGCGTGACCCCATGATCTAAACTACGATCTGCAATGTTTAGTGTACGTAGTTGCCACAGAATAGGCTTGTATGAACTTGGTGCTGAAACTTGCCGTTCAGTAAGGCCATGACATTTTATTGCCATGTGTGTATTAACTGTTTAGAAGCAATAGATCTTCTGTTTGAGTGACCTGTCTGTACGCTTGTTCGAGCACGAAAACATCTGAAGTATTGTGATAAAATTTGGTAAACCACGTGCCACTAAAGACCACTTCAGGTTTTCACTTGCAATTCCCTACAGCCGAGAAAAATGACATGGCCCGCAGATAGATTTTTTAAACGGGGTGACAAGCGCTATTTCTGAAATGCGCTGATCTTACTAACCAGTGTTTACCTTAATAACAAAACTGACTACAGGCTTAGCAACCAGAGTTGTACCTAACCATTTAGAACCCAGTGGTTGCTTTGTGCACCGTCTGTTTAAAACGTAACGAAAGGTGAAATTCATCCTAGAACAGGCCATGAAAGCCCGGACGGGAAGTAGAGGTATAGCTCTACTCTTTCTTCAACTTCGGCGCTAGATGGTGTTGGGTATTCAAGGCCACGTCCCGGCCGCTTTACCTCCGGGAAAGAGACCCGGCACTCATCGTACAGGGGACTGGGGGTGCCCCACAGCCGGTCTGGACGGGTGCGGAAAATCTCGCTTGCACCGGGATTCGACCCCCGGACCGTCCGGCCCGTGCAGCCTGTTTAACATTAAACAATTCCACGCTCTGCCCACACAGTGTATTTATGTGCTTTGTGTGGATCTCAGAACAAACAGCGATTATTTCCCTATACAGCATTAACTGACCGGTTTTTATAACCGAGACGGAGTGTGTTTACTGCGCGGTACGGACTGTAGCCCTTTAAAGCCCAGTGCTTACTTTATGTACTGCCAGGTTTAACTTTCACAAATGTCTACGTTCTGCCCACACAGTGTATTTATGTGTTTTGTGTGGATCTAAAAACAAACAGCGATTATTTCCCTATACAGCATTAACTGACTGGTTTTTATAACCGAGACGGGGTGTGTTTACTGCGCGGTACGAACTGGGTCTTTAAATACAGTTCAGATTAATGTTAGTGCTCAAAGTGTACTGCTGCCATCTTCAGGAATCTCTCCGGAACACCTATTACCATTCAGAATGCAAGGTGCAAAGAACGCCTATGTGTACTGCAGTATGGAGTGCAGCTTTAAAATCTTCCATATACTAAAGTTAAAAAGGGTGTCTCTGCTTAACTGAGCACGGCGCCATGGAGGCACATGGCGGAGTGGAAGTACAACGCCAAGCATTCCTAATCTCTGTGACCACTGTCAGCCCCGGGTCTCTTTATTTCCGAGAGAGAGCCCGGAGACCCAGTAGGAGATCTGTTGGGCCAAAGAGCCGCTCTGGACGCTTTGGACAAGAGAGAGATATTTTGCTAACGCTGGGAATCGAACTAAGGTTCCACTATCGTCCGTCTGTTAGTTTAGAGTGGCGAGAAATCCTGACGGCTAATTCAGATGATGATGATGATGATGATGTTAACTTGTGCAGTCGGCCCATGTCTGGGGTCTTTTTCGAATTGAAATGGCGATGACAAGAGCACTCTAAATTCACGTGTAGACTGTCCGTGTCCGTGTTTGTGTTTGTGTTTGTGTCTGTGAGATGTGAGTGACATTTAGCTCGATCTGTTTAATTCAGTAACACTCATCAGGCTGCAGTACACGTGTCTGTAACAGCTGCTGTCACGTGGATCCACTTAATCACGCGCTTTAAACTGCTGTAGTAGAACGGTTTTGGCTCCGTTTAAACAGGAAAGAGTGCTTGTAATATCTTTTCAAAATTTGATTTATATCGTACAGGAGACGGGCAACAGTGTTCTGTCGCGCTAAGTGAGAACACTGTAGTCTCGCTTTCACACAGGCAACACCTTGCAGAACATGTAGAGTTAACACTGAGCTGTTCCTGCAGCTGTATTTTGTGCTATTTCCCGCTTGTATTCTTGGCGCGTGTTCTTATTGTCTCATTTCTTCTTTATTTCCTTTTTTTTTAATTTTTGCCTTTCTCTCTTACTTTTATTTCTATTTCACTTTTTCCTGTCTTTCGTTAACAATTGTACAGTCACGTTAAAATGATAAAACAATATGTATTTTTTGTCTATTTATTCATTTATTTATCCATTTGTCCCTTTATTTATGTATACATTTGTTTATTTTTTCCCCCTACATTCATCAGTTAATCTTTTAACCATCCTCAGTCAGGCAAACAATTTTACATATGGGAATATCACCTTATCCCTTTAAAGACGAAGCGTATCTGTTTTATATAAGGACTCAGTGCGTACCGCGCTGTAAACACTCTCCACTTCGGTTATAAAAACCAATCTCTTAATGTTTTATAAGGCAAAAGTTGCTGTTTGTTCTGAGATCCGTACAAAACACATAAACGCAATGTGGGCACCACGTAGAATTTTTTAATGTTAAACCTGGTGGTATGTAAAGTTACCGCTAGGCTTTAAAAGGTTATGAGCCTCAGTGTTGCTGTAAGCAAAACTGTATTTCTCCCTCATGATGGTTGGGACACAAACTGAAACAGGTGGGAGTGTGAAGTGAACAAAAAGTCTTATCGTTGTACATTTAACAAGCGTGCTTTGTCGGTGTTTTGTTAAATGTTACCCCTCACTGTTGTTACTGCCGTACAAAATAAGCACATAAGAAACAGCACCGTTGTTAGGGCACAGACTGCACCTGCGGAAAGGTGTGCTAATGATAGCAATTAATCCCCCTCCCATACTGGTTACAACTTATATCAAAATTAAACCATAGAGAAAACAGAATATTGCTGGGGGCGCGTGTGAGGGGTGGGGTGGGGGTTGTGTGGTAATAGATCACACCACAGGGCGTGTTCGGCAGTAAAATGTATCAAACTGTTCATAACCTTTACACATGTCTGTACTCTGCTCGTCGTAGGGCGCTGGGAGATTTGCCTTTAATTACAGAGGACTGAAGTAAGCTACGTAAGAACAGAAGAAAGCAGGTGGCCGATCCCAGTGGCCGCGCGGTCTAAGGCGTAGGTCTGCGGCCGAGCGCTTGCTGGAATCGTGGGTTCGAATCCCACCGGGGGCATGGATGTTTGTCTCTTGTACAGTGTTTGTGTTGTCAGGTAGAGGTCTCTGCGACGGGTTGATCCCTCGTCCAAAGGAGTCCTGCCAACTGTGGTACGTATCTGAGTGTGATCAAATGAAATTACAAACCCTCGACACGTACTGTGAACAAGTAGGTAGAAGGAAGGAAGGAAGGACTAAGAAAGAAAGAAAGAAAGAAAGAAAGAAAGAGAAAGCAGGTGATGGCTTGGAAAACGGCAGGCAACAGAGACTGCGGTGGGGGCCATGACTGTGACACTTCGTTACGGAAACAGAAGAAAGGTTAGTGATTTACACTTCGCGCCAAATATTGTTAGATGATGATGAGATTAAAGAGGAGGGCCGCATGTGGCAAGTGCCATGTGCAGCAGACCAGTGTACCGTTGAACGAAAGAGACGAAGTGGAGACCCACGGCATAGGTTGGAGTGTGATATCAAAATTCAGGATTCTGGAAATGGTTGAGGTGGAAAAGCAGGGTTACAGCTTCAGCAGTTTTAGTGCATGGTACGCAATTAAGTAGGGGCCAGTCGGTTGAGGTCGCGGGTTCGATTCCCGATCGTGTCATCAGAATTTTTCATTGACATAATCCTTCCAGCCGAACCATGACCCTGGGGTCGACTCAGCGTCTAACAGAAATGAGTACTAGAAATATTTCCTGGGGGGTAAAGGCGGCCGGTGCGTAGGCCTCACAACCTTACCACCTTCATGTGCCGATTGTCTAGAAATCTGGGAACCTCAACCTCCTGGAACCCTAAGGGCCTGTCCAGGCCTGTAATGGGGTTGTTCTACCTTTTGCTTTTTAGCGGGGGGATGTAGTCGTTATGGCGACTCGCCACAGGTTTGACAGTCCGGTGTTGAAATCCCTGTGGGGTGATGGTTTCCGGACCCATTCGGACCAGCTTCGAAGCCCACACGACCTCTTGCGCAAAGCGTACAGTGTGTCTTTCCCGGGGGGTAAAGGCCGGGGCGTGGCGCTGACCACCCACGCCCTCCTAACGTCGAGGTTGATTACGTGAAGATCTATACCTCTGTCTCCCCTCTGTGCCTACTAGGCATGTTACAGGACGGACTCGTACCGGGATAATTTTATCATATGTCACGCTCAAATGGATCATCCTGTATAAACATTGTTGTACTTCTGCGAGCGGTTCAAGTGGACACAGTTTGCAAACCACGTGCATTTGCTTCACTACGTGTCTGGGCAGCAGTTATTCTCCGTCAGAAGGTTCTGTGTACCCTTCCAGGCAGGCCATGTCACTGTACACGGAAACATTAAACACGGCAGCTGCATGGAATTTAATTCAAATATTTAAACTCCCCTTTTTGTTATGTTAAGGCTAACAAAATCAGACATGAAGCGGAAGTGTGAATCAGTGTTAAAATTTCTGCAGTACGATATTTGAAGTTCTCACAGCGGTGTTGATGAAAGATTCAAGTCTTGTGGGATGTGACGCCGTGTAGATTGATAAATATTTATCGACGTTTGGTAAGTAGCAGTGCCATGGGTCTGGCGATGGACGGACTATGAAGATTGTTATTCGGAGGCCTGGGATTTTACACTGTCAGCATTATTCTACCGCTGCACCACATTCGCTTTCCTCTTCAAAGATACTCTTGACAAAGGGCGGGAATCTGAGTATCTTTAGACAAAAAGTGCTGCTGTTTCTGAGATCTGGGCAGCATCGCGAGTGTAAAGCCTTTATCTGCATAATACAGGCTCTAAAATCACAAGCGCCGTGGCTAACTGAATTCTTAACATTTTAAAGCCTAGCGGTGACTTTACGTACCACCAGGTTTAACATTAAAAAATTCTACGTGGTGCCCACATTGCGTTTATGTGTTTTGTACGGATCTCAGAACAAACAGCAACTTTTGCCTTATAAAACATTAAGAGATTGGTTTTTATAACCGAAGTGGAGAGTGTTTACAGCGCGGTACGCACTGAGTCTTTATATAAAACAGATACGCTTCGTCTTTAAAGGGTTAAACAAGGTCTCTGAGTCGATACGTTGGCGTTTATTTTATTCTTTAGCATCTGGCTGACATGTGACAGCGCTCCCCTCTGCACTTAGGCTACCACTTCCACATCAACGTCCCACAGATATGAATTAGTTCCAACTTTCTGCAGCTCCTCATCCTTTTACAGATCCAGTTCTACATGTTAAGCCTTTTATTACGCACTTAGGATACAACATTTTATGAGGTTTTCACAAAATTAGATTTACTGTGGAAACAGAAATTCCCACTCTACGTACAAATACGCGGCATATGGACTTCCACTGTGAGTAATAATTACTGCGAACTTTGTAATGGTGTTTCATAGGCTGTGGGGATTTGGTTGTCTGTATTCCTGCTAATTTGGTGGTGTATTTTATGATGCGTGTTACGCAGTGGGATTTATTTATGGAATGTAACAACGTAGACAGATAGTGAGGTTAGGCTGGGGTGAATATTTGGACATAAGAGGGACAAATGAACAGGTGGAGGAAAAAAATCTTATGATAAATATCTTTGTGATTTGGACTGATAGCAAGAACGTTATTAGGCTAACCCAAGACACGAAAGTTAGATTCGCAGACGTGTGGCTCCCGTTGGGTTGAAATTCACCCTGAAGGAGAAATGCCGCTTGTGAAACCTAGGTGTAAATTTGAGATAATATTAAATTGGTTCTGAAATAAATAAAATTGGGAAACGGGGAATTGGCTCATTTGGATAAGGTACGCACCAGGAGCGGGCTGTTGTGTGTAAGGTTATGGAGCTCTGTGTTCCATAAAATGCGGAAAATTTTTTGACTCTTTGAGCAACCAGCAGCTTCTGAAGGAAGTTTCTTCTCAGTGTAATTCGTACGTAGTTAAAAGAAAAATCAATAATAGGTGATTTTATCTCTCGTGATAATCAGCTGTTCGGAACAGAGTAGACCTGCTTGTTTACAAGCTAGTAGTGACGTAGCTGATCAGAAATGTTTCTCCCCCTTAACTGAACCTGAGTCTTTATTAGCGTGTTCGTGATAGCAGTCACAGGGGCAGGAAAACGGAATCGTGAAACGGTTACTTATGTCACAAACACTACTAATTGTATTGTATTATGTCGTACAGTGTGGCTACATGTTTCGACCAATTATATGGTCATCAGCGGGCCACTCTTGCACATGAAACCAAAATTACAGTTGCAAATTTCATTTCGAGTCGAGATCTCAGTGGTCTGAGAAAGACCATATAATTGGTCGAAACATGTAGCAAATTTTATGATACAATTCACTTAGAGTCGCCAGCACGAAAATAGTCCTGCTAAGGTCAAGCGACTGACATACAACGCCGCTCCCCGCCGCCCTGGGTTGTTGCCAGTTCTTTCCCCGAGTCGCAGCTTCCCGTTTAGTTAGCCCGAAAGACTGCTGTAGACATTTCAACACTGTGTTTAAGGGCAGTGACCTTGACGGAACTATTTCTTGCTGGCCACTCTAGTAGTGTCGATAACATACGAAAGTATTTTAAGATTTGTGCAAACACAGCGGTATGTCTGAGATAAAAAATGGAATACATAATTTCAAAACTTGGGCTTGTATAGATCATTGCTTAGATTTTGGCCGGTGAAATTTTCAAGCGAATGGTTAGGAGCGAGTCTCTTGTACACTATAGCTGCAGCGGATTGGTGGACGAAACAAAAGAAACACCCTTCCCTTGCCACTGCATGTATGGAGTAGACTCGTCCGCTAGCTCTGCTAGTTTCTTCACCGGTCAGGAACTAACAAATGAGCTATGCATTATCACAAACTCGATAGTTGTAATTAACAGGACAGTACCTTAATGCGTGGTACTGGAGATAATGGTGTTGAAGATGGAATATCGTGTGACAGCTGATAAATTTGGGTAGAATTTGTGGATATTTAGTCACCATGAAAACAGCACGATTAGCGATTGCTGATGAATTTGCAATAACTTGATGTAGACAGTAGAGATTCACTTAAGGATTGGACACGTTGCACTGCAACCCGTGTTTCTAACACTTTTCTTCACAGACCGATGTTAAACCCATGCACACGGAGACAACACGTTTGGTGCTGTATTGAAATTTGCTCCACACGAAAGAACATTCCCCTGGCGGTAACATTCAGAGTCTTAGCGCTCACTAAACATAAAATTCATAACATTTTATGGCGTACGTAGAGAAACGCGTTTACTGTAGCGCGCTGTGTGTGTGCTTCCTGCACAGTGATGGCCTTACTTTGTTCAATGGACCATCTACTTCGTCATATCTCCGCCGCACCTTCTGATAGCCTCTGTCACAGAATCTTGATGACCGATTCTGTTCGACATTTTCGTGTAGAGTGTTAATACAGTCAGGAAGACGCTGGTAGTTTCTGGCTTTCATCACGTGTGAAACCACCAAAGTAAATAGAAGTGTTCTTACCCTCACAGTTCCTCATCTTATGTTGCCTGCGCGCCAAAAGATTTACAAAAATAGGAAATGTGGTCATGCACGGATTTGTATAAACACTTAAATATTAATTTGGCACAAAGTGCTTTAGAGTATAGTTGAAGTTATTTTATTTGACAATTATAAATACTTTTTTGTTGTCATTATTACAAACCCTGATTCCTCCTGAAAGCCATCCGTGGGTCAACCGGAAACTTGTCTGAAGTATTTAAAAAGTCGCTTATCATGTGATACTTAAGATTGTAAAGGAAAAATTTTGTGTGTTTCGTAAATGAGATTCGTTACATTTATCATCGTCGTCGTCGTCTTATAGTACTTCCCCATTATCATACCTCTGAGCGCGACAGCTGTCACAGAACCCTCCGGTGGATGCTGGCTTCCATGCGGCAAATCCGCCGTGCTCGGAGACAAGATAAAAGGGACACCCCAAATACAGGCCTGTGGATGGTACCTCGATTGTACCTTGAGATCGCCATTTGTTCTGAGATCCCCACACAACACATAAATGCACTTTGCGGACAGAATGTGGAAATTGTAATATTATACTTGGCAGTACATATAGTGACCACTGGGCTTTAAAGGGGCTAGTTTAAGTAAACTCTTATGAAATGTGTCGCAGTTGTTGCGCGCATAAATACAATACAGTCTAACCCGGTTATAACGACATCGGTTTATACGACACCTCTTCCATAACGTCAGATGTTCTGTAGTACAAATTAATTCCTCACTGTTAACCGTAACATTATACACCTCGGTTATAACGACACTCGTTTATAACGACACAAAATATTCAGTCCCTTTCATGACGTTATAACCGAGTTCGACTGTAAATACGTTTTTATTGGTAGACCTAGACGTAGATGGGAGACTTAATGTATAGGAATCATAAACTCGTAGCGTGTGAGGGCGTGAGTCCCCTGTATGCACTGCGTGTGAATATGTTTCCTAGTTCTGAATCGAATTGCGCTCTTCCAAATAGCCGTTTCATTCGGCTGTCCTGGTTCATGCAAGGATTTGCACCTTTTTAAATGGAGTCAAAAACTCATAACCTTAGCGAAAGGTGATTTCTCTGAAGGTTCCGCCTAATCCTGTAGGAGTAATGTGTGTAGGGTCGTGAGACAATATTTCCGTCGGTGGCTGTGTTACCCCGCACCACCTGCAACCCCGCGCTCTCTGCCCTCTGCAAGATTTCCACGGCCCATTTAACTAACACTGCAGCTGCTTTTTCCACCTGCAACCCACAAGCGTTATCTGCCTGCAGTACTTCCCGCTTAGAACACAAGACGCATTATCGTGAGTTCTGTCACCTTTCGTGTTCATTACCGTGTTTACAACAGCTTCCCCACTGGCCCTTCTCCTCAGCCAGTTGAATTCGGTACACCGCCCGAACACTTCATTATACAGGGTGTTCTGCATAAGGTGTGTTAATCTTCAGGATGTTATTGTATTTCCTTTTGAGGTTAATATTATTCTCGGAAACCTGTTCCTTTGTAATTGGTCGATACTTTCAGTATTGCTGACTTCTGATGAAGAATCGTGTAAATAAATAGTGCGTTATTTTATTTGGGTTTGTAACCTCAATTCTAGAGCTCTGTAACTTGTTCATAGAGCGGTAATTTTGTTATTAACGGGTTAAAATTGTATCTGAATTCATGCCCTTCTTTAATCCTACAAACGTCATATATTGCTTTACTCCCATTAAGCGATAATTGACTAAATTGCTTCAGTGTTACTTCTGGTGTGCAGGTCCCTGTAACAGCTAAAACTCGTACCATAAATTTCTATTTTACGTAATTCAGTTTAATTCCTTACATGTACCGTTTTATCAAGGAATTAATGCATTAAAACCGTACGCTTGTGTTACTGAAATTGCTTTTCAAATAATTCGGATATATTATTTTTTTACCAAATCATTACACATTAACGTGTTTATCAATTTTGCTTTAGTAATATCCCCTCCCTACCGCCACCCCCTGGTAGTGTGTTAACCAACCCTCGCGACAGCATTATGTAACCTGAAGAAGGGGTAACAAAGTGCGTAATCGGCCCATAGACCGGCCGCGCTTACTGATATCGTTTGTTAATTCTCAGGCCCTGCAGACGTTTCGGCGTAGCACCTTAATTTTAAAATATGTCATGCCGTTGTGTTGTTTATAGCAGAAATCAAGTCAAAGTCTGTCCAACACACAACTCAGTTCCATTTATTATATAGAATTACATGTTTCGACTTAGTTTATTTCATCCTCAGGTTCATAATTTGTGTTTAAAAAGTACTGAGGAAGGAACATAAGTCTATAAAATGCGAAAGCGTTCCTCATTGCAGTGATTTGTGAAAGGCGCTATGCTTGTTGAAATTCCTCTTAACGTAAACAATTACATTAGTCACAGTTTATTTCTATATTCAGAGTTCTCCGAAACGTCAAGACCGGCTGTGGGGCCCACCAAACTTCTTGGTCAGTGGGTACATGTTCTCTTTCTCGGGGGGGGGGGGGGGGGTAACGCGGCCTGAGCGTAAAGCTGACCACTTTTCACTGTTCAGTGCCAAGGTCACGAATGATTGGAGCTAAACTTCTACTCCCCCTAGATGCCTTTTTGGCGTGGACGAGGAAAATTATCTCTTTTTTTTTTTAACTTTCACCCCTGTATATCAGATACGATTACAAATTTTTAAATCCCTTTTATGCGTCGCACAAAACCACGTGAGTGCTTTACAAAATGCATCATTACCAATGCCCAGTTTCATGTCAGTTGCTGTGCGGTTTGTAAACTGCTGTATATTGTAATCGATTTAACTTGTTATAGAGGGGGTGAATTGCTGAACGCGCACTGCCTGATTGATCCTCAGGTGATTAGTTCTAATGGACGCGTAATTACTGGCACAAGATTAACTCGCTCCTCTACCTAATTAGGTTCACCTTGTTTTTTTTTTCGGTACTATTGCTTTTGGCACCGAGTGGTGACGTAACTGCCACACTGTAAATAGACTGTTGTCATGATTGGTAGCACTGACTGCCGAAAGGTTATGTAATCGCGTGACAACACCACATCGTTACTGGTCCCACAAAACTACCCAGAAGCTCTGTAAAACACACTGAATGGTGTCAAACTGTTTGCTGTTGTGAATGCCGGCTTACTGTGTTTAACAAACGGCATAGCCTGGTGCAAAGGTGCCGGAAACTATATGCTGAAATAATGGGTACAGCATTTTGAAATATAGGCGGTTCACTGGATTGCTTGACCATTGAAGGTGGGATCTATGTTTTGTTCCGAAACGTCGGTACGAAACTACCATTCGACGTTGCGAAAAATTCCAAAAGGGCGCAAATCTAATTGACGCCACTGCGGAAGCGAAAAATCACGCAAATGGAAAAACTGTGACACAAATTTGTAATTTTATTTTAATGTGGCAACATCGCGTTTTTTTCTTCCGTCCCGCCATGCAAACGCTGGAATAGGACGGCACAACGTGTCAGTCCTTTCTTTGTTCTTTCCATACTTCCTTCCTTCCTTCCTTCCTTCCTTCCTTCCTTCCTTTGTTCACTCCTTCCTATTGCTTTGCCTTCCTTACTTTACCAATCATCCTCTAACTAAACAGTAAGTACTTGAGCTAAATACAGTGTCAATAAATAAACAAGCACATGAAAACAGCTTCGGAGAAATAATGACCTTCAATCTGGGAGAAATTTACCGGCGTTTCGGAAGAACGTGTCTTTCACATCAAACTGATGAGGGAAACAATATACATTCCTCCAAAATTCCAGTGGATATCTCTTAGACTACACGGCGTAACGTTCTAACTAACTAACTAACTAACTAACTAACTAACTAACTAACTAACTAACTAACTAACTAACTAACTAACTCCATGGAGCAGAGGCCTTCTTGAGAAGCTAACAGTTTCTCAGCTAGTCAAGAAATTCCCCGCATTTTATGGAACCCGATGGTTCATTACCGCATTCACAAGAGCCCGTCACCTGTCCCTATCCTGAGCCAGCTCAATCCTGTCCATGCCCCGATCCCACTTCTTGAAGTTCCATTTTAATATCAACCTCCCGTCTACGCCTGGGTCTCCCAAGTTGTCGCCTTCCCTCGGCGTCACGTTGTATAAAACGATAATCTTTATAGCAACCTCTGCGACAAAATCAAATCGCGGGCACATAACAAGTAAATACAAATTTCACGTACCTACTTTCTACACACCCTGTGCACGTAATCTGCCTTGTTCACACCCAGAACATATTGGAAGCTGCATTTGTTCTGCATTAGTAACACATGTCCCACTGATTGTAATTGCAAATGATAGTATAAGCTGTAGGTGACCTGTCTTGAATAAACCTATGTCGGCCACGCAATCTGAATGCCCAAACGAGTTTGAGCGGCGATTGATTGCGCTTCGATTGCGTGTAATGGTTGAATTTGAAGGTGAGGGTGTAGGAGGGGAAAGGGGAGTGTAAATCGAAGGTCTGATAGACGTAGCAAACTGCTGTGGATTGCAAGGGGGGGGGGGCGGGGGTTTCCTGATCAATCACGGCGTCACACCTCGACAGCCGGAGTTCAGACACGGAGATTTGTTTCCTGCTGCAAAGCTGTCTTTGCCAAAACAGTAATATTAATCCTTTAAAGACGAAGCATATCTGTTTTATATATGAAGGCTCAGTGCGTACCGCGCTGTAAACACACTCCGCCTCGGTTATAAAAACCAGTCAGTTAATGATGTATAGGGAAATAATCGCTGTTTGTTCTGAGATCCACACAAAACACATAAATACACTGTGTGGGCAGAACGTAGAATTGTTGAATGCTAAACCTGGCGGTACATAAAGTAACCACTGGGCTTTAAAGGGCTACAGTCCGTACCGCGCAGTAAACACACTCCGTCTCGGTTATAAAAACCAGTCAGTCAAGGCTGTATAGGGAAATAATCGCTGTTTGTTCTGAGATCCACACAAAACACATAAACACACTCTGTGGGCAGAACGTAGAATTGTTGAATGCTAAACCTGGCGGTACATAAAGTAACCACTGGGCTTTGAAGGGCTACAGTCCGTACCGCGCAGTAAACACTCCGTCTCGGTTATAAAAACCAGCCAGTTAATGATGTATAGGGAAATAATCGCTGTTTGTTCTGAGATCCACACAAAACACATAAACACACTGTGTGGGCAGAACGTAGAATTGCTGAATGTTAAACCTGGTGGTACGTAAAGTTACCGCTAGGCTCTAAAAGGTTAATATTATCCCTGATGTGTATGATTTTTGGCATATGACGCCGTGTTTCTTGCGTGGAATATACCGCCTCAGCCTTCAGAAGCTGCTGCAGACCGACGTACTGGGCGTGTGCAAACCATAAAGACAGACGGAGCTCCAGTTATTCTTAACCTTCCCAGTAGACAGAGGTGTGAGACATTTCAAGACAGTTGGCACATGAAGGTGGTAGGTTGTCAGCGCTACACATTGGCCGCCTTTAACCACCCAGGAGATACCACTGTTAGGGGCTGAGATGACGCCCGGTCCCTAGTGCGGCCGGAAGGAAGGATTGCGTCAATGAAAATTTCAGTTACATTATAGGGAATCGAACCCGCTACCTTCCTGATTATAGAGCAGTGTCTCAACCAACCGCACCACCGCGTGTCCCCCGTTACAGCGTAGTTAGCGTATAATATTTAGTGTCTTCCCGAAAACTGTCACAGTTACGTGTAACTTCACACCCTGTATATTTTACACCCTGTATATCAGTTTGACCCAGGCTGACGTTACATCACTCATTCCTACACTCACTCTCTGCTCTGGAGCATCACATGCATCACGTTTATTGAAACCTCACACCAATACCTGTCTGCTTCCAATATCAGTTCCTATATATTGTGATATTGCATTTCCAAGCACTTTTCTACTGCTGCAGCGTCTGGTAAAACGTCAAAACCATTATGCAGAACTGTTCATCTTCATAGCGCCACATACTGCTGCTGCGTTGTGCTGCCTTCATTAACAGTAATGTTCTGGGTACAGTCAAGCCTGAAAGTTTGAAATTCACGTATTAGAACAGATAAAGTTAGGTTTCTTTATTCCACCGCGATTTTATTAAATCAAGGTAATTATACATTCCGAACAACACAACTTCAAGAATAGCTTTTTGTTGTGATTTTACACTACGACATGTTTCGGCCTATTTTCTGACCATTGTCAGGTAGTTGATTTAAAACTGGATAAAAGGAACTGTCAGATGGCGGCCTGTCCTTTACAGCTACTGTGTACAACGTTTCGTTTCGCAGTCCTTCCCTCTTCTACCTGTTCACAGCAGGTGTCGAGGTTGTTTATTTTCACTTGATTACACTCAGACACACACCATATTCGGTAGGATTCCTCTGGAAGAGGGATCGGCCCGTCGCAGAGACCTCTACCTGACAACACAAACACTCACAAGAGACAAACATCCATGCCTCCGGTGGAATTCGAACCCACGATCCCAGCAAGCGCTCAGCTGCAGACCCACGCGTTAGACCGCGCGGCCACTGGGATCGGCATGTGTACAGTGTACACACATAGGTACTATTGCCAGTGATGGAATAATCAGTTAAAACAACAACGATTTCGTTTCTCGATGTACAGGGCGCATAAAAAGGTTTTATGAAAAGAAGTAGGATGACACAGATAGGAAAAAACCAATGTAGTCGAAGAGAAACCTATCCCATTACCACTTTGCCCGCCACAAATCTCACACATACTGGTCAGTGGTGAGAGGCCACTGACTTGCAGTGTGAGCCATGGCGTGCTTGCTTGCTTGCTTGCTTGAGTGTAACGCTGAAACACTCCAAACAATTTTCGATCTTTTCCTTCAGTCAAGCACAGCCAGAATAAAAGCACCTTGTCCCTGTATCCTTTAGTCTTTATTGAAACATGTTACGGTCGCTAAGCGACCATCATCTGGCAAATACTTAAATGCAAAAGGAAAGGGTCAGGGCAGTGGGACGGGCAATCTGAAATAAACCAAATAATTACTTGGTCATATTAAATAAACCAACTTAATAGAACAGAACGATACACAAAAAGCTGATAGTTGCTCAGCTACAAAACAAATATTCGGCCTTTATTGAACAGAATTATTATTATTATTATTATTATTATTATTTCTGGGTGTGAAACTTGATCTCTCACACTGAGGGAGGAACAAAGACTGAGGGTGTTCGAGAATTGGGTGCTGAGGAGGATATTTGGGCCTAAGAGGGACGAGGCGACAGGGGAGTGGAGAAGACTACATAACGAGGAACTTAACGACCTGTACTCATCACCAAATATTATTCGGGTAATCAAATCGAGAAGATTGAGATGGGCGGGGCATGTAGCACGTATGGGGGAAAAGAGAAGTGCATACAGGATTTTGGTGGGGAGACCTGAGGGAAGGCCACCACTTGGGAGACCCAGGCGTAGATGGGAGGATAATATTGAAATGGATCTTCAAGAGGTGGGATGGGTGGGCATGGACTGGATTGAGCTTGCTCAGGATAGGGACAGGTGGCGGGCTGTTGTGAATACGGTAATGAACCTCCGGGTTCCATAAAATGCGGGGAATTTGTTGACTAGCTGAGAAACTGTTAGCTTCTGAAGAAGGCCTCTGCTCCATGGAGTTATTATTATTAGTTATTATTATTATTATTAGTAGTAGTAGTAGTAGTAGTAGTAGTAGTAGTAGAGTCAGTAGCAGTAGTGTCAGTAGCAGTGGCGGTATATGTGGGCACGATTAACCAACTGCAAGGTCTGATTGTCACAGCGCCCCCCTGAACACACAACGATATCACTCCAGCCTCCAGTCACGTCTGATTCGCCACCGCAGCGCAAACAGTTCCTCGCCGGTTGCTACAGAGACCGTCTCACACAGTTGCCATTCACTGCAGAGTCTGAAGTCAACTTGTGGGCCCCCCAGTCTGAGGCAAACAGAAGCTACATACAGTTTGCTTAAGTAGACGCTGTCGTAATGTTTGCTTTATTAGTCGCCCAGTGCGTGCGGAATTCGCAGTATGGAGGCGGTGAATTTATGTCTGTTGATCCTACCTGCACGATGTTACTCCGAATTGCTTGTTGTAACAATGCAAAGAAACCTTGCGGCAGGTCTTCACATTTATGAAAGCTGCTAGTTTGGTGAGGGAGAGGAACGTACTGCCTCCATCTTCAGGATAGAAAAAGGATGCAGTGTCATCAGTCATCACCCTATAAGACGGAAGTTGTAACGAGAATGATCAGATGGACATGTAGCATGCATAGGAATATGTAAAGTGCGAACAGACCTTTAGTCTACATAGTCAATAAAAGACGGAAGGGTGATAATACAACGAATCTTAAATGAGCTGGGTGTAAGGAAGTGGATTGGATTCAAGTGGCTAAAGATGCATTGCCTTGGCGGACCCTCGTCAAGCAGCAAACGGCAAAAAAAAAAAATACAGGACTTTTTTTTACCGTCTGAGCTACTGTTACTTCCTTACGAAATTTCCTGTCTGGAATTAAGATGAAGGGTGTCGTTGAAGTGCGGAAGTTGAAGTCCTTTCAACGCTGTTGATGAAGATTCAAGTATTTTATATGGCGCCTTATAGATTGGTAGCTAGTTGCCGTCGTTTAGGAGGGCAGTTTTGCCTCCATTTTCAGGGTCGAAGTGTCCCTAAACTGCTAGGCCTGCTACCTGTCTGTCGCAGGTGAATGATAAATGTAATAAGGGCTTAATTTGGTGGATTTGCAGCTTGCGCGTTACATTTCCTGGAGCTGTTTAGAGTAGCAAAATTCTGCCTCGCTGGACTTGCTCCGGATCTTGGTTGCTCTACGGAATGACGTAGAAGCGCAAACCGCTGAACACTGAAGTGCAGTTTTGTTTAATCTCACAGCCGTGAGGTTCACAGAAGCAGGGGGGGCACCCAAAAGAGGGGGGGGGGAGTGGGCTGGCGGTCTGGAGCGTCCCCCCAAACCCAACAAAACCAAAAATTAAAAATACAGATTTTGCAGATGTATCAAAAGTTTTGCGTGATTTACCCTTGAGCTGAATTCAGCCACTGAAATCAGCTGATGACTAACACATTAGAATTTTGAAAAATAAATTAATAAAATTAAAAAACAAGAAAACAGGACACTGTGATTGGGTCACGGAACATGTAGTTATATTCGTGTGTATATAAATGCAGTTGCAGGTGGTGTTATATTGTGCTTACAGCATGATTTTTGTAACATAGTTTTTAAAATAAAATATTAATTATGTATAGCCCCAAAGTCTGCCCCCCCCCCCCCCCGCCCCAGTGAAAAATTCCTGGCGCTTACCTGCACAGAAGTCTATTTTCTACCAGACGTCCGCTGTGCTTGAGTATATTACATCGCCTGCATCAGATTTTAGCCTTTCAGACTTCAAGGCTTTTATCCAATCCAAAAGGAAACAGATGGTCAGTTCAATGGAAATACGCTTCAGATTAATTCTTTATTTCTATTTTACAAGACGATAGCAGTAGTAACAATAATGTTTACGTTAATGCTATTAATTTCCTTCAAATAATATGTTTTTCTATGCAAGACTTCTTATGTCTGTAAAGTATTCAGTACTTTACCTAACATCTGTCTCTCCGTGTGCAAGTTACAGGCACTGTGTACACCCGTAGTCAGACAAATTACTTTGCAAGCCATAATCAGCATCTAACCATTATTACATGTTTTACGCCGTCTCCTACTTTCTCCACAAAAGAATCCCCTTTTGAGTAATTTTCCCCCTTCTGTTGTTCTTCAGGCGTATTAAAGAACCTGTAATTTACAAATAACTGTATACTAACAGCGCAGTTTTGTGTATAAAACTGCAATTAGAGCTGTACAACTTGAGGTTGTTCGCACAGAAATTATTCGCGTATTCATTAGTTATGCAGATTGAATCGCAGGGTTATTAAGTTAGAATACTTCGGTGCCTTCCCATCTGTCAACAAGTTACTAATTAATTCTCTGCCCTTCCAAGTCTGTTTCAGTAGATCCTTAGTACTCTCTGTCTTAAGCCTCTGCTTTGCCACAGTAGGAATAAACTTAACCTTTTAAAGCCTAGCGGTAACTTTACATACGACCAGGTTTAAAATTAAAAAATTCTACGTGGTGCCCACATTGCGTTTATGTGTTTTGTACGGATCTCAGAACAAACAGCAACTTTTGCCTTATAAGACATTAAGAGATTGGTTTTTATAACCGAAGTGGAGAGTGTTTACAGCGCGGTACAAACTGAGTCCTTATATAAAACAGATACACTTCGTCTTTAAAGGGTTAAAGACGGAAGGGCTCTGTTAAGATGGTGCATTTCCAAACCTCCTGCGTAACGTGTATTGCTTACTGCACGAGGTATTGTGGGTTTCTTCCAGCAGTCTTACATTCGAAAACCATCCCAATCAAGGTACCCTGCTAAGTGCGTTTCCTTACTATATGTTCCTATTACTTGCGTAATAGCTTATTAACAATTTATAATGGAGCGGTTACTCTATATACCGCATATTTTAAACATTATAAATGCCACGTGTTTCTAAGAGAATTTTGTATTGTTTTCACCGTGCATTTTCAATATATGAACAAAGTCACCAACTAATGCACTTTTTATGAACAACTATTACTTCCCGACATATGTTTCGGCGTCTAATGTCGCCATCATCAGGGGACATTCCTTGTGAAGAACGCTGGACGTCCGTATGGTTTATAGCAGGAGTCTTGAACAAGATACTTCACCTTGACAGTTTCGGTAGCACCGGCTCCATGTATATAAAGACACATCACCCACGCTCGATAAAATGTTTAAAATATAAAGTGCACATGATTTTATATATTTATGTATTTATATAAAATATATAAATATAAGATATATAATATATAAATATGTAAAATATGTAACTATATATAATACATAAAATCATGTGCACTTTATATTTTAAACATTTTGTCGAGTGTGGGTGATGTGTCTTTATATACATGCTACTATTGGAACCGGTGCTCCCGAAACTGTCAATGTGAAGTGTCTTGCTCAAGACTCCTTCTATAAACCATACGGACATCCAGCGTTCTTCACAGTGAGTGTCCCCTGATGGTGGCGACATTACACGCCGAAACATGTGTCGGGAAGTAATGGTTGTTAATAAAAAGTGCATTAGTTGGTGGCTTTGTTCGTATTCTACGAGAATGTTTAAGGAACTCTGCATATAGTCAGGGCAGTGTTGATGTAAAATTTATGTAGAAAACCAGTCGACAAGGACTGATTCTGGTAGTATTTTAGGTGTACTTGTCGGAAAGAGATTTTAAAATGTTGGTGAATTAAAAGGTTTGATTCCAAGAGACCACACTGTGTGTAATTGTGACGGTGCTTTCACGTCCCCTTCCCAAACGCTCATCACATCAGACACACAAATATCGCCATACCGTGGCAAATATTTGGTCTCGTTATTTAGTGCAATTTGTCAGTTTGAACTCCACATCTGCTTGACGTTTTATTGATAACAGTTTCAGGGGCGATGCAGTGCGGTGTGCCGCACATTGAAACAGCGGACAGCACATTATGTAGTGTTTGCTGCCAATTTTAAGGATAATTTAAAGTTTATTACTGCGTGATTGGCTTTGTTTGATGTCGATAAACCTATTCGATTTGTCACGTGATCAAAATGTTCCTGCGAAGTGGAGTTACTGTCAGAGATGCATAGCCTCCTGCTGTTTGTGTGAGGAGTATATACACCGGAGTACTCAATATTTAGGGTTACTGGGAAGTGAATACGCAAAGTTAAATGGCTGCGTGTTCTATGCACACACTTTTGCAGTCTGTGAGACACAGGGCCGTGACTTCTCCTTGAGAAGTCAATAAGAAAAGTCTCAAAATATCTAAAATTAGTTGTTCCAATTCATTAAATAGTCCTCATTTTGATCGATAACTTCTTCTGTCGTCTAGCACTACAAGAATAAAGTACATGCTGTAAGATCGAGACTTCGCATAGGCCATTATGTGGGTCCTCCACGCCCAATCCACCTTCCATTGAAATGGATGTCAAGGCACGCACGAGCAGAAAGCACAGAATATGGTGGTGCTATATCTTGCATAAAGTGCACATCTTCGTGACTGTGTCACTGACAAACACTGGGTAACACGATACTGCCAAGCACTGCGTTAGTCACCCTGTAGTGACTACACTACGGACTGAAAGGAAGGGGGTTGCAATCTGAAGTCCAGACCGCCTCTGGAGCCGAAAAATGAGGTCGAGGAGGTAAAAGAGTGACAGCCTTAGCTTACCTCATATGAGCGTCTGGTGCCGAGGATCCGAACATGTGGAGAAATACCTTCACTCCCCACTGACTTCCTGTTGTTGTGCTTAATTAAGCATACGGACAGCTGTAATTGTACATGTATTTTCCAATTTATTTGTTTATTTGTGGTTTATTGAACGACGCTGGCAGTAGCTCAAAGTAGCCTGTGGCAAATGAGGGGATGCTTACAAACGGTGTGAAACACCAAGCATTTGAAAACAAGCGATCATGACCCAGTTTTCCGCAGTAAGTAACGAACATAAAGAACTCCCACCAGGCCTTGCGTCACCCAAAGCGAATTCACCAGGAAATGCGATCTGATGTTTCGTCCCTCAATTTTCAGTGTCTTCTCTTTTCCTTAAGGTCATCCGTTAGCTGCTTACGTGTAACACTTCTGCATTTCTCACACGATCGGTGCAACTCGTCTTCTCCAGCCTTCTCCAACACTGCATTACAAATCATGCAAGGTGCAATGTACCTTCCGAAGTGTCCATGTTTCAGCACCATAGAAAACTTATGCTCCAAATGTAGCCTTTCACTAGTTTATTTCATAAATTTAACTCCAATTTGCAGGTTAAAAGAATATTCTTCTTGCTGAATGTTTCTTCTGCCATAAGAATCCTGGATTTAATTTCCCTTGGGCACCTTGCATCACTTGTTATCATGCCACACAGATAGTTGCAACGTTTCACATTCTCCGGTTGTTTTTGACCTATTATAATCTGTATTGGGGATGGTTTGGTTTGAGATTCTTATTGCCTCACATATGATTGAATGTAACAGAATCATTCTTGAAAAGCTTTCAGTTGCTCAGCTAGTCATGACAGTCTCCCTGTTCATGGAGCCCGAAACTTTTTAATTCTACAGAAGGGAGGGAAATTTGTTAACCTGCTGAGCAACTGTTAGTGCCTCAAAAAAATTTGTTTTATTTGTTACGTTTAGCCAGCTAGTTATGTTTCCAATGCACTCATTTGCGTCCTTTAGCCACCCCTTAATGCAGACGCTGCGCCGTTTCAATTATACTGGACATTAGCGGTGTGCTAAATGCGGTTTGCTTTATATTGGTCTTATGGTTTCTCATGTTCTAGTGGCTTATCAGCCGACCGTATGCTGTGGCTGTTCGCATTAACGGGGTGATGCAGTGTAATTCCGTTTGTTTATGCCCTTGCTTTAATGCCACGATGGAGTGATCTGCGTTTCTGCTTCATGCTAAGGAGGTTCCGGGTTCAAATCTCGGCTAGCAGACCGATTTCCTTGGTGATTTACCTCAACCTGCCTAGGCCAGTACAAACATAGTACCTCGATTAGAATACGACTGCTCCTTCCACATCCCTTCCAATTCACTTTTCACCAGTCGTCTCTCTATCTGATGCTACAGTGTAATGCGTTAACAGCGCCATTGAATGTTACAAACCTAAGTTTTCCGTCCTCCTCATTAAGAACCATTATATAAAGACGTACTGGGGCGTGGGAGTTCAGGCCCATTCGTTTTTAAACTCGGCATTAGAAGGAGGTGAATGGCCAGCTTCACGCCACGGCTGCTTTAACTCAGAGGAAAAAATTTTCAGTACTCGTAGGATGGGCTGGTGGATGGGCCCCAATGCAGGTCTGGGGTGAAAGTAAATATATCTTTCCCTGGTCGGGAGTTTAACCCAGATTCTACTCTTGGAGCCAGTAGCCTATTCACCGCTCTTAACCCTCTAAAGCCCAGTGGTTAATTTATGTACCGCCAGGTTTAACATTCAACAATTCTACGTTCTGCCCACACAGTGTATTTATGTGTTTTGTGTGGATCTCAGGACAAACAGCGATTATTTCCCTATACAGCATTAACTGGCTGGTTTTTATAACCGAGACGGAGTGTGTGCACTGCGCGGTACGGACTGTAGCCCTTTAAAGCCCAGTGGTTACTTTATGTGCCGCCAGGTTTAACATTCACAAATTCTACGTTCTGCCCACACAGTATATTTATGTGTTTTGTGTGTATCTCAGAACAAACAGCGATTATTTCCCTATACAGCAATAACTGACTGGTTTTTATAACCGAGACGGTGTGTGTTTAGTTGGCGGTACGGACTGAATTACGTTCCTTACGTGGTACTCTTGACGTGAGAGTCGCACACTGGTGACGTCAGAGTCACCGCTTGCCTTGATTATGATGCCAGTTATTTTCTTACGTTATAGCAGGTATAGGGCCTTTATGGACATAAGGCCGTGACGTCACAGTCACCGGTTCCCATCTTTACAATAGACAGCTGTCGATATATTACGATAGGCCTACACGTCGCTGACGTACGTTTAAGAAGACGTCTTTTTCGACTGTTTCCTAATTGTGATTCACAGCGTTATGTGAGCAAGTAGGGTCAGTGAAATATTGTAAGTAGTTGTATCAAGCTGTCTTTTTAAAAATTTCAGACTCATACCTTGAGTGTGCATGGAAGTTGTATTAATTTATGAGGCAGTCAGAATGTATCTATGCTTCGGTCGGCATTGCAGCTTCGTACTTTGCCGATGACATCAAGACGTCTCTTTAAGAATTTTTGAATTCATAGAGTGAAAGTTTAGTGAAACTGTGAGTTCGTAGTGTCTGTCTAGGACTTGACATATACACACGGTTCAATTTAAGGGTTGACTGCGGAGCTCAAAGCTGGCGTATAACTCAGGTTAACCTTTTAAAACCTAGAGGTAACTTTACATACGGCCAGGTTTAATATTAAAAAATTCTACGTGGTGCCCACATTGCGTTTATGTGTTTTGTACGGATCTCAGAACAAACAGCAACTTTTGCCTTATAAAGCATTAAGAGTCTGGTTTTTATAACCGAAGTGGAGAGTGTTTACAGCGCGGTACGCGCTGAGTCCTTATATAAAACAGATACGCTTCGTCTTTAAAGGGTTAACCTTTTAAAGCCTAGCGGTAACTTTACGTACCACCAGGTTTAATATTAAAAAATCCTACGTGGTGCCCACATTGCGTTTATGTGTTTTGTACGGATCTCAGAACAAACAGCAACTTTTGCCTTATAAAACGTTAAGAGATTGGTTTTTATAACCGAAGTGGAGAGTGTTTACAGCGCGGTACACGCTGAGTCCTTATATAAAACAGGTACGCTTCGTCTTTAAAGGGTTAATCTTCTGTAAAGGGTTAGTTAGATAAGTGAAGGCTAAATATACTGATGTATGGGTGATGATGTTTGAGCATGGGAATGTTGTTCTAATTGGCCTCATGTGTGGATGTGTGGATGTTAGTTTACGCTGTCGCGACTAAATACGTAAAAAGAGGCAGTTTGTTTGCAAAGCTATTTCATGTTTATATATATATGGATTGGAGCACTGAAGGGAACGTGTCACGTGGGGTTTTTACTGAATGAGGAAACCTTTACTGCTCAGTGAAAAACAGCAAGTGTAAATGTTGTGAAGTATAAATGACAGTTGCTAATGTGTACGACCATTGAGTAATGCTTGGTTAAATCCATATAGACTCAGTGCGTAGTTGGTTCAGAAGGGATGTAATTATCACTGATTTCTCGAAATATAAATGAAGGTTAGTTTTTTGGTACTTTGGCGAGGAGATGTTGCAAAAATGCATGTATTTGTTTTCCCATGTCTATCTTTCTGCTTCCTGATGCACATGTTAAAATTCGGAAAAAAAATCGTACGGACGTTCATGAAATCCATTATTTTCTAATTTTGATTAAGTTTATTGACCTTCCGATTTTGGCCAAAATCGTTCAGCAGTGTTGCACGATTTACATAACGCATGCGACTTCCTGTATCATGACTGCCTGAATATTTGTGCCAGTGGTGAATATTTCGCACAAACGTTTAGAAGAAAATGACAAATACGTTCTGTGCGCCATAACTTTTTCCATAAAGCTTGCGGTTTTGTAAATACGCAAACAGAAAGAGGAGTGAAATTTCCAGAATTGTTATGCTATGAGTTCACTTCCTCCACTTATCATTGCAACCAGTTTTGGTTATCTTTAATGTTTTAACTTTCGTACCACTGTGCAGAGCTATGCCAGTGACCATATCCTATTACTGTTTCATCTTCGACAATGTACTATTACTCTTAATCTTTGACAACGTACTATTACTCTTACATCAGTGACGAAGCGCTGTTACTCTTACATCAGTGACGATGCGCTGCTACTCTTACATCAGTGACGATGCGCTGTTACTCTTACATCAGTGACGATGCGCTGCTACTCTTACATCAGTGACGATGCGTTATTACTCTTACATCTGAGACAATGTACTGTTACTCCTATGTCCGTGATAATGCCTGTCTTTCTGTCTTCAAATTAACGGCAATCTTTACAGTCCTAAACATGCCCAATGGGACTGTCTATCTGAATTCCATCAAGCACAGGTTTTCTGGAGGAGCTGATAGCCGTTCAGGCAGTAAATAATTTCCCGTTTTGTATTTAGCCCACGTGTTCGTTGGAGTGTTCAAAACAGTCCACTAATAGCCCCATCCCTATTAGTGCTAAGTCACTCCAAATCCTCACCACCTGTTTTTAAACATCAATTTTAGTATTATCGTTTAAATTTCAAGTTACATTTATTCATTTTAATTTATTGAATACTACGCTGTAATGTTGAACCTAGGCCTATTGTTTTATGTGTGTGACGCCGTGTGCTTTGATAGACACTGACGTCACGAAGGCATCTGCCTTACTCGCCGTCATCTTCAGTACAAGGGCTGTAACACAGTATCATCTTCTCTCCGTATAGGAGTCCAAGTGACCCTGTGCCTGAGATTAAACCTCATCTTTACGCTGACACAAAAAGCGTGTTTGCTGGCTGGGCTGGGCACAGCAGCAGTCCGCCACCCCAAAGCCTGTAATCGCTGAACCTGCCACAAGTCTTACCGACTGCTTGTACCCCAGACCGCCCACATACTAATTTAAGACAGTAACCCGTATTAGACTGCCCCTGCAAACCCCACTATCTACCCTTGCAGACCCATCAAGTTTAACCTCGTTATCTTACCCCATGGCGTACCTAATTTAACTCGGATACCCTTGGCCCTGTGCTTCAAACTTCACTTCGTCCTCTGTACAGTTTTAGAGACCAGAAACTGAGTAATTTTAAACAGTTTTTTTTTCGGGTATAGGCAATGGGTTTTGGGCAGCATATTTATGCTTGAACTTTATAAGACCGCCGTTAGGGCAATAAAGTTTTACTGCGCATGTAATGTGTACAGCAGTTCGTTGGCTGTCAAGCCAATTTTAAGTTTATCGAAACTTGAGGACTTGCAAGTCCTGACAGCAGTGTTTCAGACGATTAAATTCTTCTGGGACATGACGCCGTGTCTTTGGGTGAGTGCTCCTGACGTTTCGTAGGACCTGTTGCCTTCACCTTCAAGAATCAAGGGTGACAATGGAAGAAGATTGGGGTCGTTTCAGATTTCACTAGGCGACGGACGGCCTGTATCTCCAGACTAGTTGCAAATTTTCAGGACGTATGTTGCCTTAATCTACATCAATCCTTCGGCCGCACTGTGGCCCTAGGGTCGACTCAGCCTCTAACAAAAATGAGTACCAGGAATATTTACTGGGGGGGTAAAGGCGGCCGGTGCGTAGGGCTGACAACCTTACCACCTTCATGTGTCGATTATCTAGAAATCTGGGAGCCTCAACCTCCTGGAACCCTAAGGGCCTGTCCAGGCCTGTAATGGGACTGCTTTACCTTTACCTACCTAATACCAGGGCTTTACAGTTTCTTGTCGCTAGTAATGTTAGTATTGCTACTGTCGCTAGGGTCGCTAGTGTTGCTTCCGCCAAACATGTCCGTGCATCCGGAATATTGTTAACCATAGCATGATATTCTAAAATAAGACGTAAGGGTGACATCTGGCATAAAGACAATACCAGTTTTTGTAAACAGCGATCTGTTGTTTGAAACATTCGAGTTGTAAACACACAGACAGGATGGTGATGGCATAACCTGCCGTTTCTCTTTTAACACGTAAAGCGCATTACCTGTCAATACAGGGTGGCGAGTGTCACGGTCCTTGTCAGTATGTCTGCTGCGGGGACATCCGCTATAATGTGTTGAGAATACGCGGAAGTCAGTACGGAAAAAAGGTAGGGAGATTAAAAGCGGAGAAAAAAATAAAACAAGAAATGAAGTTAGGAATTTTCGGCAGAAAATATTTCTAATTTATTTCACTCTACCCACCCCACTTTTCTCCGTTCCGCCGTCCCCCTTTAAAATCCTTTTCTCTCATTCCCTTTTCGTTCACTTCCTGCAACCCATCTCTTCTACTTTGCAACCTTAAAACCGTTAATGACTTAGCCATTTAACGACGTTATGTATTTATGAGTTTCAGGGCTCTCAGCTCAGGAAAGCTAGTATATTTTCTTTGTTAAACATTTCTCCCGTTTCGTTAACTACAAAGTTGAAATTCCAAACACACGTATATTTTAGGCGTATGTAGCTTTTCTAAACCAGTGAACTTACGTGCGGATACGAAATAATAACACCAACAAATGCACCGAAAATATATATATATAATTTTATTCTTAAAAGTCTCCTACATGTTTCGGCCCTGCTGGGCCGAAACATGTAGCGTACGCGACACCTCTCAAACATTCGAACTTAACTGTACAAATGCAACCACAGTGTATCAATATTATTCTCCCTGAAGATGGCCCAGCAGGGCCGAAACATGTAGGAGATTTTTAAGAATAAAATTGTGTATATATATTTTTGGTGCATTTGTTGTTGTTATTATTTCGTATAATACAACGCACGGACACGGTACATTTTAAATTTACGTACGGATCTTTAAAATGTTTGTGTGGGCAGTGCTTTAGGTATAATATTGCGTCAGGATAAAATGCACTCAGTTTTAGAAAAAAAGTTTCCATTTTATGTGCTGAAATCTTTTTTTCACTGCAGAGTTCTTCCTTTTCCATGTGACATTGTGACGTCAGTCACCAAACAAGTATCTGCTTTGCGAACACTCAAAAACTCACGACGAACATCCCCTTAAATCACAGTGGTAATTATGTTTACCACACGCTTGGACATTTTTGAGAACTGAATTTTACCCACACAGTGTATTTATGTGTTCGTTATAATTCTCGGCAGAACAGCGATTATATCCCTAATTAGAATTAACCTGGTAATCTTTAAAAAGGGGAGGCAGTGTGTTTACTGCGTGGTGGGAACTCCAATTTTTTATCAACTTCAAAGCTTTAAAGTACTAAGTCTGTCTGTAAATATGGAACATCACGCTGATATTTAAATGATTCGTAGACCGGAGTAACAGTACTTCTGTTCCAATTTCGAAAAAATACGCTCCGTACCGCGCAGTAAACACTCTCCGACTCTGTTATAAAAACCAGTCAGTTAATGCTGTATACGGAAATAATCGCTGTTTGTTCTGAGATCCACACAAAACACATAAATACACTGTGTGGGCAGAACGTAGAATTGTTGAATATTAAACCTGGCGGTACATAAATTAACCACTGGGCTTTAAAGGGCTACAGTCCGTGCCGCGCAGTAAACACTCTCCGTCTCTGTTATACAAACCAGTCAGTTAATGCTGTATAGGGAAATAATCGCTGTTTGTTCTGAGATCCACACAAAACACATAAATACACTGTGGGGGCAGAACGTAGAATTGTTGAATGTTAAACCTGGCGGTGCATAAAGTAACCACTGGGCTTTAAAGGGCTACAGTCCGTACCACGCAGTAAACACACTCCGTCTCGTTTATAAAAACCAGTCAGTTAATGCTGTATAGGGACATAATCGCTGTTTGTTCTGAGATCCACACAAAACACGTAAATACACTGTGTGGGCAGAACGTAGAATTGTTGAATGTTAAACCTGGCGGTACATAAAGTAACCACTGGGCTTTAAAGGGCTACAGTCCGTACCGCGCAGTAAACACACTCCGTCTCGGTTATAAAAACCAGACAGTTAACGCTGTAGAGGGAAATAATCGCTGTTTGTTCTGAGATCCACACAAAACACATAAATACACTGTGTGGGCAGAACGTGGAATTTGTGAATGTTAAACCTGGCGGTACATACAGTAACCACTGGGCTTTGAAGAGATACAGTCCGTGCCGCGCAGTAAACACACTCCGTCTCGGTTATAAAAACCAGACAGTTAATGCTGTATAGGGAGATAATCGCTGTTTGTTCTGAGATCCACGCAAGCCACATAAACACACTGTGTGGGCAGAATGCAGGGTATCGGAATGTTGAAGCAGGCGGTGTGTTTAGTTACCACCGTGTTGTAAAGGTGTAATGTAGTTTCTCTTACTTCATTGATGTAACGAGAGAAGAAGCGAAGATAAGAATTTGGTGACATTAATTGCTGTATTTTATGTTTTATGTCATAGAAATCATTGTGCCTATTTATAAAAAGGGTGATAAGACAGATTGCAATAACTATCGAGGCATATCACTTTTGCCGACTACGTACAAAATTCTATCCAACATCCTTTTGTCAAGGTTAACTCCATATGCAGAGGAAATTATTGGGGATCATCAGTGTGGATTTCGACGTAACAGGTCAACCACTGATCATATATTCAGCATTCGTCAAATACTTGAGAAAAAATGGGAATACAATGAGGCAGTTCATCAGCTATTTATAGACTTCAAGAAAGCCTATGATTCAGTTAGGAGGGAGGTCTTGTATAATATTCTCATTGAGTTCGGTATCCCCATGAAACTAGTAAGGTTAATAAAAATGTGCCTAAGTGAAACATATAGCAGAGTTCGGGTAGGCAAACATCTGTCTGACACGTTCCCTATTAAGAATGGCTTGAAACAAGGGGATGCTCTGTCGCCATTGCTTTTCAACTTTGCTTTAGAATATGCCATTAGGAGGGTTCAGGCAAACCAGGAGGGCTTGAAATTGAATGGTACACATCAGCTTCTGGTTTATGCTGATGATGTTAATATATTGGGCGGAAGCGTACATAGCATAAAGAAAAATGCAGAAGATTTAATTATTGCTAGTAAGGAGATTGGTCTAGAAGTAAATGCTGAGAAAACTAAGTACATGGTCATGTCTCGAAATCAGAATGCACGACACAATCACAACATAAATATAGATAATAAATCCTTTGAAAGGGTGGAAGAATTCAAATATTTGGGAGCAACCCTAACGAATCGAAACTCCATTCATGAAGAAATTAAGAGCAGATTGAAGTCGGGGAATGCTTGCTATCATTCGGTGCAGAATCTTTTGTCTTCGAGGTTGCTATCCAAAAACACAAAGATTAGGGTATACAGAACTATAATTTTACCTGTTGTTCTGTATGGATGCGAAACTTGGTCTCTCACACTGAGGGAGGAACAAAGACTGAGGGTGTTCGAGAATAGGGTGCTGAGGAGGATATTTGGGCCTAAGAGGGACGAGGCGACAGGGGAGTGGAGAAGACTACATAACGAGGAACTTAATGACCTGTACTCATCACCAAATATTATTCGGGTAATCAAATCGAGAAGACTGAGATGGGCGGGGCATGTGGCACGTATGGGGGAGGAGAGAGGTGCATACCGGATTTTGGTGGGGAGACCCGAGGGAAGGCGACCACTTGGGAGACCCAGGCGTAGATGGGAGGATAATATTAAGATGGACATTCGGGAAGTGGGATGGGAGGACATGAACTGGATTGATCTGGCTCAGGATAGGGACAGGTGGCGGGCTCTTGTGAATGCGGTAATGAACCTTCGGGTTCCATAAAATGCGGGGAATTTCTTGACTAGCTGATAAACTGTTAGCTTCTCAAGAAGGCCTCTGCTCCATGGAGTTAGTTAGTTAGTTAGTCATAGAAATTCCAGTTAGATCAAAGGAGAAAGTAATCGATCAGAAGGAACAATGTATTGTCCGTAGACCCCGAGTTGAAAGAAATGAGGGACGAAATCTGTACAGAAAAATGCACTTTACCGCGACGACCCCCCCCCCCCACCAGTTCCTATACAAATCATTTGTTTTAAGAGAAGGACGTCTCTCTTATATCCACTGTAGAACTGTCTCTTTTTCATCCCTTTTGACTGTCTTTCTGTTACTTTCAAATAAAGAAGCTTCCCTTCCCTCTCCAACTTCCCCTCCCCCTACCATCCCTCGAGCTTGCTAGAAGAGAAGTTACAGGAGGGTAGAAATGAAAGGATAGAAGACTCAGAGGAATTTCTTCACCTCTCTGTAGACAATTAACCGTCTCTCCACCTTTTTTCTCTCCCGAGACACGTGACTTAGGCAGTGCTCGCGAGTGGTTGCTGTGTGCTCAGCGAGACCCACGTGTGGCCTTTCGACATGGCCGGAATACGCAAGACGCACACCCCTCGAAAGGACGAGATGTGCTCATTGCAATGCTGGTACACCCACACATTTTTTCTCCTCAACTTCATGCTTTTCTTATTCTTCTTCGATTTCTTTCCCTTTTTTGTGCCTTTTGGGGGGTCGAGGGGGGTAAAAAAACGGGCAAGTAATCAATAAGAACCAGTTTTCTTGTTGTTTGAACCCTTTTGCCTTCAGTCAAGGAAAAACATATGGTGCGTAGTGGCTAGTGGAGGAAGAAGGGATGTGAAGAACGGGCGATGAAAGAGACACGTGCGGAGAGCCGCGACAGGACTGGCAAAATAACGACAAGATGGAGACGTTTCGGAGGTGACTTGTTTTGCTGGGTTAAGAATCCTTTAGTGCTCCATTTGTTGTGTAAAATGCTTATAACGCTGCAATGTGCGAACTGGTTGATGTGAGAATTGCTGACTTCTCAGGCACGACGCGGTGTAGAGTGGGGACGTTTCTGAGGACCCGTTGTCGTAAACGTACGAGCACATTTGACACGTTCTCACCTTGGAAAATGAGGTGTCAGGTTTTTCCGAAAAGCTCTAACAATCCACACCGCAAAATGTTCGATGAGCGCGTAATTGTTAAAAATTCTTCACATTGAGAGGTTTAGACTGTACTTAGTTCTGCGCATATGCAGTTTTAGGATTTTGCAAGTGGGAATTCATATTACCGTTTTCTGTGTTGTGAAGCCGTGTTGGTACCAACATTTTAGAGAAATGTACCGTATCCATTTTCACTTTCACCCTGAAGACAGAAGCAGAATGTTTTGCCAAAATGATAGTACCTACACGGCGTCATACGCCAGTTCAGCACGGTACGAATAAACCTGGCTTTGACGGAATCCTTCAGTCGGGGACCCAGTTCTGCGACGGCAGAAGCAGGGGAAGTACAGGGAAGGCTGTGTTAGATACGCCTGGCTCGCGTTACTTAAAAGAGTCGCAAAGCTGGGTCCCGAAGTGTACCTCCTGTGGCACTCTGATGTATTAACGGGAAGCAGAACCGAATTAATTTTCAATGCTTGTTAAGTCATATGGACCGAGAAAATCCCAGTTTCCCGTTCCAGCACCTGATTCTGTTGCCTTACATATTTAGTGCTGCAGAAGGAAAGTAGCCCCTCTTGTTAGCCCTCCAAAGCCCTGCGGTTACTTTATGTACCGCCAGGTTTAACATTCACAAATTCTACGTTCTGCCCACACAGTGTATTTATGTGTTTTGTGTGGATCTCAGAACAAACAGCGATTATTTCCCTATATAGCATTAACTGACTGGTTTTTGTAACCGAGATGGAGTGTGTTTACTGCGCGGTACGGACTGAGTCTTTACGTATAATTTAGGTTAATCTTAGTCTTTAAATGTAAGTAAGGTGTAAAGCGATCAACGCGTGTGGAGGGTTGGAAATACAATTCCTACCCTTCCTTATGAACGTGAGTGGTCAGCTTCACTTCCCGGCCGCTTTATCCCCGGAAAAGTGGCCTTCAGTGTCCTACAGCTGGTAGGGGTGCGTACGCCCCAGAGCTGGTCTCAACACTTTGGGAAAGAGACGTCTATATCAAGTGGGAATCGAACTCCGAACCTTCAGTCTCCCACTCCGCATCCTGGTCATTGCACCAAGTATGCAGCATTTAAATCTTAATGTAGTGACACTTCTGAGTCTTGTCATCGTGTACAGCTGACCCGCCCAACCTGTGGCTCGTGGGCAACATGTTGCCCGCGACACATTTTTATGTCGCCCATGGAGATATTTTAAACGAGAAAACTCCTTTTAACGCTTCCCCCGGTGAAGGGGAGTTAGAACGCCGAAGCAATTTTGCAAAATTAGGAGACGTTTATTTGTGGAAACATACAGTAATTTACTAATTCAATTTGTGAAAATGTGCAAAACAGCGGCTGTCTGACCCAGGTTGTGAGTTGCATTTTTATACACTTTCCCTTTTATTATTCGGGTAGTCAAATCGAGAAGAATGAGATGGGCCAGGCATGTAGCACGTATTGGGGAAAAGAGAGGTGCATACAGGATTTTGGTGGGGAGACTTGAGGGAAGGCAACCATTTGGGAGACCCAGGCATAGATGTGAGGATAATATTAAAATTAATCTTCAAGAAGTGGGATGGGGCATGGACTGGATTGAGCTGGCTCAGGATAGGGACATGTGGCGGGCTCTTGTTAATGCGGTAATGAACCTCCGGGTTGCATAAAATGCGGGGAATTTGTTGACTAGCTGAGAAACTGTTAGTTTCTCAATAAGACCTCTGCTCTATGTAGTTAGTTAGTTAGTTAGTTAGTTAGTTAGTTAGTTAGTTAGTTAGTTAGTTAGTTAGTTACTTAGTTCCCTTTTATTATGAGTATATTTTTATTGCACATGACGTACAGACAAATATACAGGCACAATTATAGATACAATTTTAAATATATTTATTCATTCTTCATTCTGTCTGCTATTGAATTTCGTGTTACCAGCACGCAGACCAAATTTTGCTGAATTTGCCCGCACCACATAAAAGGCTGAGCGGGCCAGGTCTGTAGCTACAGACAAACAAAACGTATTCTTCCCTGCTAATAGTTCCCACCACAGAGTGAGATGCATCACGCTACGACACCTCAGACCTTTATTCGTGACGTACCAGGGTCGAATTCAGTCCGGTGCGCTGACCAAACTCACTGATAGCTGTCGTACTTTTGCATGGTATCCGCACGCGGCAAATACTTGGTAGGGTAGGATCGCTTCTGGGTGAATGTGTTCCATTTTTTATTCTTTCTTATCCACGAGTTTGAGACAAAAATTCTGTTCTTGGGATAGTCAGGGCCGTGCAGTCGGTACACAAAACCTCCGACTCCGACTTCTTCATAAAAGCTCAATACGTATTAATGACGGTAAACCTATAAGACGTTTCGTCACCACCGCGTGAATCATCAGGCTACTGTTTAGACTTTAACCTACATTTAAGTCTAACGGTTACTGTAGCTATCAGGGCTCTGGGGTTGGAGTATCTAGTTAAGATTTAAGACTGAGGTCGGAATCGGAGTCGGTACTTTTTACCGACTCCGACTCCACAGCCCGGGGGATAGTGTCTCTGGATGAAGCAAAGTACAGCGGAGATCAAAACTTGTCCGGGGGCGGGTGCGGTCATGGATCATAAAGAGGCAGGGCAACCTGAGTTGTCTACAGCGATGATTGAGGCGGTATTGAGTCTCACATTACGTTCTGTAAGCAATGATAAGAGAGTCAGGAACTTGAAACCAAGCGTCGCTATCGAGTGGTCCCCACTTGCAGTCCTGTGTTCAGGCGTCATCCTGTTGTCCTTCCCACCCAAATCCAGGGATCGGCTATCAAATTACACCAGCACTGCTTCCTACCGTGTCCTCTCTACTGCCTTATTCCAGCATTGTCCTATCGTTCGACTCTGTCTGGTGTATGAACCCTTCAAAGACGAAACGTGTCTTATTTTATACAAGGACTCAGCGCGTACCGCGCAGTAAACACATTCCGTCTCAGTTCTAAAAACCAGTCTGTTAATGTTGCCCAAGCCAAAAGTCACTGTTTGTTCTGGGAGCCATACAAAACACGTAAACTCAATGCGAGAAACACTTAGAATTGTTGGATGTTAAACCTGGTGGTAAGTAAAATAACCGCTAGGCTTTAAAATGTTAGAAATGTCGTTAAGTAACCTGTAAATGATTAACCAACTTTGTTGCCCTCTTGCTACAATCTAAGTTACTTAAGTCACTCTGTCTTGCAGCCCGTAACTTATTCGTAAGGCCCGGCCACGTATTTTCTTAGCCCCTCCATTCTCATGTTTTCTGATCCTTCCATCCTGCCGTGATCTTGCAACTTTCATGACAGAGCGGATGTCTACGCAGTAAGGCAAGTTCTATTATTCATGTACTAATTTGAGCAAGGGGTCTTTACATGTGATCTCTCTCTATATATATATACGTACTGTTGAGACGCAAAGGACGACTTCCTCAATAGCCTCTAGGATTAAGTATGTATCCAAATGGGGGGACGAGGCTTTGGATTCAAAGTCCTCTGCGCCTCTATTCTAGTTAAGAAAACTTAACTCCAGGACTCGTGTATTAATAAGGGCACGCAGGGACGTAATAGACCAATTCTCTTACCCTGTTACCTCGCTTTATGTCACTGTTGCCTTTATATGTCTAGAATTCGACTCTGGGCGGAGACATCAGACTTCATTATCGCGTTAGGACGGTAGATTGACTGACGTTGCCCTTACAATTATGGGTTCATTTTATGTTATTTGTACAAGGATTACTCAGAAAATATAAAGAGTGCTCTCAGTTGTATCTTGTGGCTGTATTTTAATTTCTGGCTTTAGTGTATTAATCGAAAGATTTGGAGGGAAAAGGAAACGTGGAAGACCTAGGTGTGAATGGTAAGAAGTTACCCAGAATGTTCAAGAAATGCGGTTTATGGATACTGATTTAGATAGATTAATTCAATATGTGATGCAGGAGAGGACCGTAACAAAGGTAAAGCAGTCCCATTACAGGCCTGGACAGGCCCTGAGGGTTCCAGGAGGTTGAGGCTCCCAGATTTCTAGACAGTCGGCACATGAGGGTGGTAATGTTGTAAGCCCTACGCACCGGCCGCCTTTACCCCCCAGGAAATATTCCTGGCACTCATTTCTGTTAGAGGGTGAGTCGACCCCAGGGCCATAGTGCAGCCGGAAGGATTATGTCAATGAAAAATTCCAATGACACCATCGGGAATCGAACCCGCGACCTTCTGGCTTGTAGCGCAGTGCCTCAACAAAGTGGACTGCCATGAACCTTTTATAAAGGGCGGATAAGCTTTCGAGCATTCGTTTTTGGTTTCCGAATCAGAACTTTGCATGTAGCGGAGTGTTTGTTCCAGAGGTAGCTTGCAGCAGTGCCAGACTTGAGGTTGGTGCGGGCTCTGGTCGTCTAGTGTGTGACGCTGTGTTTGGTCGACGTTTCGAAGGAACGTGATGCGTTCATCTTCAGGGATTGAATGGTCCTGAAAGCCAGACGTTTCTGTGGCACTGCTTTCAGTCGAAACGTCTGGAAAAATTAGTCCACCGACACAACCTCGCGTTTCAAAAGTCGTGGATCCCAAATGACGTCGTGTTTAAACTTCGCAGCAAGGCACTTAAATGGGAACTTTATCCATAAGAAACGCCGAGTCAACTACTTGAAGATTTCTGGAAATGCAGGTTTATTTACACGGAACTGCAACAAAAACAGGCACCAAGGGTTGCTGCTACCAGCAGCGTGCCTTCAGCTAACATCAACTAATGAGCACTGCTCCTATTCGTAACTACTTTCTGTCATACACAACTGCAGAAGAGCAAAGCATAGGCTTTTGTGTACAGAGCTGTAACAGTACTGGCAGTGGCCTGTGTTTACGTCGCGTTAATGCCTGTCTTTGTTTTCTTCCAGGTACGTACCTTAATCGTGATAGGGCCACCGCGTGTTCCTTGTCATTCACAGCAAGCAACCGTAAGTATTGCCAGTTAAATTAAACGGACGGTGCAAGTCGACTGTGACTTCCTTGTTAGGACTCCCTACTTAGTAAAACCTGGTCATGAGTCCCAGGGGACGCTTGACGCCAAGACGGACGGAGTGTCAGTTGCAGAGGGACTTCGGCTGGGAGTGGGAATTACTCTTTATTCAGACATCCTCCTGTATTTATGCTTATTTTGTTAGATGCTTTTCGCAAGATTGCAAAAAGCGACTATTAGCTACCTCATGTCTGTCTGTCCGTCCGTCTGTCTTTCCGCATGGAACAACTCGACTCCCACTCGACGAATTTTCATGAAGTTTGATGTTTGAGTATTTTCCTTAAATCTCTCCATAAAATTCAAGTTTCATCAAAATCTGACAAGAATAGCGAGTACTTTAAAAAGACAAACCTAGTGTTTACATTTGTGGTACTATATCGCTGAATTCGTAGAATGAGAAGTGTTTCAGACAAAAGTTGTCGAGGAAATCAAAACTGACTAACTCCATGGAGCAGAGGCCTTCTTGAGAAGCTAACAGTTTCTCAGCTAGTCAAGAAATTCTCCGCATTTTATGGAACCCGAAGATTCATTACTGCATTTTCAAGAGCCCGCCGCCTGTCCCTATCCTGAGCCAGCTCAATCCAGTCTATGCCCCCCGTCCCACGTTTTCAAGATCCGTCTTAATATTATCCTCCCATCTACACTTGGTTCTCCCAAGTAGTCGCCTTCCCTCAGGTCTCCCCACCAAAATCCTATATGCACCTCCCTTTTCCCCCATACGTGCTACATGCCCGGCTAATATCATTCTTCTCGATTTGATTACGCAGATATTATTTGGTGGTGGGTACAGGTGGAAGTCAAAACACACATTTTATATTCAGTAACTTTTTCCCCGAAAATCGTGCCGGTTACCGCTTCCGTTTGTTCAGACTATGCATTCTCTGAAGATGAAGGCTGTATGTGATAAGCAAGCAGGATATTACACTGCATCATCATCCAGGGAGGCAAAATCTGAAGGTTGCAATTCGTCTTTATATCTCACATTGGGCGGCTGCTTTTTGAAACAATTAAGGAAAGCGGGCCCGAGACTTGTTAACCATTTACAGCACAGTGGTTCCTACGTGTGCCATCTGCATTAATATTTAAAGAACTGTGCACATTACCCACAGTGTACTTACGTGTTGCTCACTGTTCTCAAAATTTACGGCGGCCTTTCCTTAAAAAGCATTAACTGAGCGGCGTTTCTAATGGAGAAGCTGAGGGTTTACTGTAAGGTACGAACTGAACCTTTGCATGCGATTCACATGAAGCTTTGTCGAACTCGGTTATAACGTCATGGAGGGGACTGAATATTTTGTGTCGTTATAAACGAGTGTTGTTATAACCAAGAACTGGATCGAGATACTATTTGACGCTATATACGAGGTGTCGCGTAAACCAATGTCGTTATAACCGGGTTCGACTCTACGTGCTGCCTTGCCATGACTCGTGTTGTTAGGAGGGGACCGGTTTCGATATCCATCAGTCTTTGTCGAATTTTTGGTGGATAAAGTACCACGGACTTAGGTTTTCCCCCTTCAGTATCATTACACAAGTGTTCCATACTCGTATTTATCTTATGGTACTACTATTAATCAGAAGGACAAGCGGGCGAATCCTGGGAAACTTTAACCCTTTAAAGACGGAACGTATCTGTTTTATATAAGGACACAGTGCGTACCGCGCTGTAAACACTCTCCACTTCGGTTATAAAAACCAGTCTCTTAATGTTTTATAAGGCAAAAGTTGCTGTTTGTTCTGAGATCCGTACAAAACACATAAACGCAATGTGGGCACCACGTAGAATTTTTTAATGTTAAACCTGCTCGTATGTAAAGTTACCGCTAGGCTTTAAAAGGTTAAACAAAGCATTGTTCTTGAGGAAATCAGGAAAGTTCGACAAATAGCATGCTCCTTAAATTCTGTTATGTTTCAAAGACTTATCTCTAGAGATATGGGTATGTCTCACGCAGGAACACTTATCCCTGCTCCGTCCGTGGCTGTTAGGTCGTTATTGCAGCACACTGTTTTGGCGGCCTGCCTCGACTGAGGAAGTGTTTGATCCAGGATATTGTGTAAAGAATGGAAAGGAAGTGGAAGCAGTAACAGCTGATGTTCTGCAGAACACACCATTCCTTTACTACAGCATAAATTTTAACTGCAAAGATAACGAGTGAATAAGAATAGGGGTTGATAGTGTCAGATTAATATGTGAATGAAGGGTGACACGTTAGTGGTGTGGGTCGTTTGTGGGAAGGGTCTTATACAGGCAGTATGGTAATGCAGGCTGTTCGGTCTGTCTCCATCATGAAAGCGTTGTGTATCTAACCAGCTGTTTGGTCAGAACCCTACTTAACGCCCGCCCTTATCGCGTCTGTTCTCAGTGGCTGCGTGTTTTACAGTCACTTTGAACCGTTTGAAATCGTGTTTGGGTCTCCCTTCATATCCAGCGGAGCACAAAGTGTCGGGTTTGCCGCGTAGAGCCCATAAGTTCTAATCGGGTTACCCTTATTGACTTAATCCATAAAAACACTGTCGTAAAGGTATTTACCATTGCTACAACACAGAACAACCCTAAACAGCGACTGCACAGTGCATATGTATTTTCAACAGGAGCCTTGCCGGTAAGACTTATAGCAGTGTTAATTCTACAAGGTATCTGTGCAAAAGTCCATGGCGCCCATTCCTTTTCTTCAATGGCGCAACAGCCACTAATGGACCAGGGCCTCCTCATTATCGAGGCTTCACGATCATACTCAGACACACATTGCAGTCGGTAAGACTCCTCTGGATGAGTGATCAGTCCGACGCAGAGACATCTACCTGATACCACACAACGCTCACAAGAAACAGACATCCATGTCCCCGGCGGGACTCGAACCCGCAATCCCAGCAAGGGTGCGGCCGCAGAAGACACGGCTATGGCGCCAATACTCTTTGAAATTGTGATTATACGTTATTGTTCACTGGATATAATATTCAAAAGTGGGTCACTGGAAGGGTTATCAGTGGAAACTGTAGGTAGGGACGGAAACTGTAAAATAATTCGGTTGGAATTTGAATGGGCTGTATAAAGGATAGGACAAAGAAAGAAGAATCAAAAGAATAATAGAAAAAATAAGTGACAAAAAGGCTTTCTTTGCAGATATCTTACGGGCCGCTACGCCCTGTTACAAGCAAAGGTCACTGCGAAGCCGCCAGCACAGCAGTAACCGCGCTACCCCCACAGCAAATAGGGGTTAGTCGGCTAAGCAAACTGACGGCGGTGTGGACCATTAGAAGGGTCTGCGTGCTCGACATCTTGTTACATGCAGCTTTCGGCGTAGTCCGAAAAACAAACTACGTGTACCTTGCCCGAAAACTTTGACCCTGTCATTATAAACGGAGACCGTGCTGTGGCGCCATTTGTACCTCCAGCGAGTTGGCAGGCTGTAATGCGTCAGGCGGTTGGAAAGTGAAGGAAACTGAAGTTCTCTTGCTGCCTCACAGTAAACACACATCATTTGCTTTACAAAGATCAGTGTTTAATGTTGTACAGTTGTTCTTGTGAGAACCGTACGGTACACATAAATACAGCGCGTGTGTAGAGAGTAGAGATTTTAGTGCTGAATCAGGCGGTATGTATACTTACCAGCTGGCTTTAAGTATTTCAGATTAGGCCTACAGATACTTGCCGACAGAGGCAGTAGTTACCTTCTGGAACGTCCGGCGTCAGTCGCAATTGAGTAGACGTAACAGGCAACTGTACGGCCTGCTACGGGCTGGACGGTCCGGGGAGCGGATCCCGGTGGGGGGCGACATTTTCTACACCCGTCCAGACTGGCCCTGGGGCGCACCCAGCGTCCTGTACAGTGGGTACCGGGTCTCTTCCCGGGGAAAAAGCGGCCGGGGCGTGGGGCTAGCCACAGACCCCATCTAGCGCCAAGGCTAAAGAAAGAGTAGAGCTATACCTCTACTCCCTCTGTGGGACTTCATGGCCTGTTATAGGATGACCTTTACCTTTCAATGGTCAAATATATATATATATATATATATATACACCCGCGCGCGCGCGCACACACACACACAGACACACACACACATACACACACACTCACGTAATGAGCGGACATCGGGACGTCTTTTTTCGTGGGTAAAGCGTCAGGGCATGAGCCGGACCCTTTATTCTGTGCAATGCCGGTGTTAAGAATTAGTGGAACGGTGGCTCCACCCTCCACGCGTCTTGATGTATTTATATGTAATTATTAATAACGCGTACTCATAGCAGGAGGCATCCAGTAGGCACCTGCAGCTGTGACGGTACGCAGAAGGAAGGAAATTACGCACGACTTTGTACTTCAGAGACACAGTATGTGGGCTGAGCTTATAGCATGCACAGGAGATAAAGTAATGCGTAAAACACTTTAATTCGTAAATCTGAAGGACAGCAGTCAGTTGAGTGGCCGGGCAGTATATGGCGTGATTGTGTTGAGTGGCCGGACAGTATATGGCGTGATTGTGTTGAGTGGCCGGGCAGTATATGGCGTGATTGTGTTGAGTGGCCGGGCAGTATATGGCGTGATTGTGTTGAGTGGCCGGGCAGTATATGGCGTGATTGTGTTCAGATGGGTCCTAAGGGAGAGGGATATGTGAGTGTGGACTGACTTCAGCAAACACAGGAGAAGATCAAGCGGCGAGAATTTGTGTAGGCGCCATTGACTCGTCGTCGTGTTCCTCAAACGAGAGACGTTTCTTTTTCGGATTCCATAAAGTACTTATCTTCTGTACGTTATTTATAGCACATATAAATTACAAGCGCCGCTTGCAGTGGCCGCGCGGTCCAAGGCGTAGGTCTGCGGCGGAGCGCTTGCTGGGATCGTGGGTTCGAATCACACCGGGGGCATGGATGTTTGTCTCTTATACAGTGTTTGTGTTGTCAGGTAGAGGTCTCTGCGACGGGCCGATCCCTCGTCCAGAGGAGTCCTGCCGACTGTGGTGTGTGCCTGAGTATGATCAAATGAAAAACATAAACCTCGACACCTGCTGTGAACAAGTAGGTAGAAAAGGGAAAGACTAAGTAATTAATAAATTATAAGCAATTACTTAGATTTGCCAGTACAAGCTATGCAAGAGTCAGTACTGAAGGCAGCCTGTTTGCTAAATGCTCGTGAACTTTGTGTTTCGGACCACTGATTAATAAGACGAGGTCCGATTTCAGTTATTTGGAACAGCCGGAGTCTTTAACTTTGTCTCTTGCTCTGAGAGCCATCTTCACCTTAACACTTTATGTCACCAAAGAAAGCTTTCAAAAATGCCTACCCTTGCGAAAACAGTCTCGTAAAACAATACACAAAGCAAGGCTGTTTGTTACTTTCAACATACAGACACGAGGAGTTCAAAATCTCAAGAGGTGTCAGCAAGAAAGCAAAGCTTTTAGTGTTGTCACACACGTGTAGACAAACAAGTCTTTGGTTAGACGAGACGGTGTGCTTTTTCGCAGGGCTAATTACGTTTCCGCTGTGTGTCGCTATGATGTGCTTGTTATGGAAGTGCTGTTGAGAAATGGGAGGGTGTGTGTCCGCACATTCTGCACGACATTTCACATGAAAAATAAAATAATAAAACTAACTATTGTATCTGTGGAATACAGGTTATGTTGTGGTGGTACAAACTCAGCTGCTGCACATGTTTCGGCTTTCAACAAGCCATCACCAGCCATAGGAAAACAGAAAGTTAAAACCTTACAACTGCAATCGGTAGTCACTGGATGTTGACATCTCAGTGTCGTTACACATGTTCGTAACATTAAGTATAAAATCAAGTTTAACGTATAGAAACTGCTGGCACAAGAGCGTTATATAGCAGGCGTACGCACAGGTGGCTGGGTTTTATACCGCTAAAATATACGTCGTGTTTGATGGATGTAATATTTGATTTTGTTTTCTTAATATTTGCAACTGAGATGGGCGGGCATGTAGCACGTATGGGGGAAATGGGAGGTGCATACAGGATTTTGGTGGGGAGACATCAGGGAAGGTGACCATTTGGGAGAACCGGGCTTAGATGGGAGGATATTAAAATGGATCTTCAAGACGTGGGATAGGCCATGGAGTGGATTGATCTGGCTCAGGATAGGGACAGGTGGCGGGCTCTTGTGAATGCGGTAATGAACCTCCGGGTTCCATAAAATGCGGGGAATTTCTTGACTAGTTGAGAAACTGTTAGCTTCTGAAGAAGGTCTCTGCTCCGTGGAGTTAGTTAGTTAGTTAGTTAGTTAGTTAGTTAGTTAGTTAGTTCGTTCGTTAGTTAGTTAGTTAGTTAGTTAGTTAATGTTTGCAACACTGTGGAACAGAATTATCTTGTTAGGTTACTTCACCTCAACTCTCCGGACCTGCACGTCGCCACAAATAATATTTTGGAGCTGAGGGAAAGCCTGTATTTAAGATCGGCACGCACTACCCTTCAGAGGTGAGGAGGTGCGTGCAGATCGGCCCAGGGAAGACGGCAGTCTCCTGTTGGGGATAGAATTGCGTTACGCGTGTAGCATGGAACCGCGTCATATTCTGAAGGTAAAGAACGCCTTGGTAAAGTCTGTATCACAAAGTACGCCATTGACAATCTTGTTAATGTAAGAGCACGTGGTGCTTGTGGTGACCACTGTGCAGTAACTGCTGGAAATTGTGTGTTCCGAGTGGCTTGTGTGATGCGCGGGGCTGACTGTGCTGACGGGTCTCGACGTAAGTGGCTTAGGTGTGAGGGGAGACACAGATGTGACAAGTCTGGATTCTTAAACTTTCAGAGCCTAGCGGTAACTTTACGTACCACGCACGAGCTTTAACATTAAAAATTCTACGTGGTGCCCACATTGCGTTTATGTGTTTTGTACGGATCTCAGAATAAACAGCAACTTTTGCCTTATAAAACATTAAGAGACTGGTTTTTATAACCGAAGTGGAGAGTGTTTACAGCGCGGTACGCACTGAGTCCTTAT
>BLKM01000344.1:32832-43185 GCA_013340265.1 Coptotermes formosanus | reverse complement strand
TTTTATAACCGAAGTGGAGAGTGTTTACAGCGCGGTACGCACTGAGTCCTTATATAAAACAGATACGCTTCGTCTTTAACCTTTTAAAGCCTAGCGGTAACTTTACGTACCACCAGGTTTAACATTAAAAAATTCTACGTGGTGCCCACATTGCGTTTATGTGTTTTGTACTGATCTCAGAACAAACAGCAACTTTTGCCTTATAAAACATTAAGAGATTGGGTTTTATAACCGAAGTGGAGAGTGTTTACAGCGCGGTACGCACTGAGTCCTTATATAAAACAGATACGCTTCGTCTTTAAATGGTTAATACAAGTTTGACAGGAATATTTAGCATGCATATTGTACCTTTACCCCTTTTATAGTAATCAAAAATTCTTTTTGATGTAGCAGTGCTCAACCGTTTCTTGGAAGAGCACCGCTCAACTGCGGCATGAGAAAACTTCTTCTTCAGTTTAACCAGTCAAGCACACATCTTAAATTCCATACAGATGTAAGAAAAACTCCCGCTTTTACTTCTCTTTTGAGAGAGGTTGAAGAACTTAATAGAGTGGAATTTCTTTCGCATTGTGTCCATGAAAGCATAAATTTATGATAGCAGAATAAACCCTTAAGGCAGTAAAATGCGTACATAGTTGTTCATAGCGTTGTTTAACTGACGACATCTGCGGCTGTATGATGCTTAAGAAAATGTAATGCAGTGGTCATATGCGAGAACAGCGCTGAAGAGAAAATTCGGACCTAAAAGAATGGAAAGAATAGTTGGATAAAGAATATTACGTTATGGCGTGGAGTACGCGGTGGCGCAGTTGGTTGAAGCGCTGCGCTAAAAACCGGCAGGTCGCGGGTTCGATTCCCGATGGTGTCATCGGAATTTTTTATTGACATAATCCTTCCGGCCTCATTATGGCCCTGGGGTCGACTCAGCCTCTAACAGAAATGAGTACCAGGAATATTTCCTGGGGGGTAAAGGCGGCCAGTCCTTAGGGCTAACAACCTTACCACCTTCATGTGCCGATTGTTTTGAAATCTGGGAACCTCATTCTTCTGGAAACCTAAGGGCCTGTCCAGGCCTGTAATGGGACTGCTTTTCCTTGCTTATTTTTACATTATGACGTCTTAATAATTTGTATACTTCGCCAAATATTCTTAGGGGCGATCCATCAAATATGATGTGATGGGCTAGGAACGTAACATGCATGAGGAAATTATAATTACTAATTGTACCCGTGCGAATAATGCGCACGCAGATGTTGCAAAATAATCAATCAACAAAAATTATCGCATCTCAGTATTAAGGAAAATTAAATATTGTACTTACTAATGCTGGTGCTGAGTAATTTCTCGCGGAAATTAACGGATCATCAGCACTGTGAAAATTAGAAACAAAAGCTTGGAAGCTCATATAAATAAGAAACAGTACGTTTGAGTGGACAGTCCTGCCTCAAGCGGAGGTCAAGGGAAGTTCATGCAATTTGTTAGCTTCACTTGGCCTCCGCTTGTGGCATCACTGCCAATTTTTAACTTTAGCTTCTTTTGTTAAAACAGTTTTTGGGAAGGAATTAGTAAAAATAAAGATCTGCCGTCAATGCCAAAACATAAGCTTTCTAAAAATGTCAATCTCGAAAAAATCCCGTGCTGTATTTCAATAGCTTGTGACGTTCCAAACAAACCTTACTGTATTAATGTATATATATACACGTTTACATATACACATACAAATGTCTATTTGGAAGACCTGAAAGAATAGAAGGCTTGCTAGGCTTAGACGTAGGTGAAAGCGTAAGTACAAAATCGGTATTAGAAAATGGCATAAGGCAAGACGATCCCAGTGGCCGCGCGGTCTAAGGACTTGCGCGCACAAGCGTTTTGAACCGCCGCGTTTTTTTTACCGCTTCGATGAAACCTGTTGTTTCAAATGGAAGCGAGCGCACGGGCGGCTGTTTTACCGCGGCGTTTTTCCAAACGCAACATGCTTCATTTTCTGGGCGGTGCGGTGGCCTCTCGGCGGTTGGCGGTGGCAATGCAACTCGAAAGAACTTACCTTCCTGCGCGTACGAGCGATAAAATAACCGCTCGGCTACCAGTCTTCGTCTGATATTCCAGGCAAGTGCACACATCATGGAGCTAGATTTCAAGGTTTTTGATAGTGAGAGACTAATAGCTGAAGTGCAGAAAAGGCCGGCACTGTACAATAAGGCAATACCGGAATACAGTGACAAAAACTGTAAAGAAAAACTGTGGATAGAGGTTTGTGAAGCTGTACTGCCGAACTGGCGCTGACTGGACACTAGAGAAATGGTGGCAACAGGTAAAAGATGTAAACTGTTTTCATGTTCATTGCGGTTTATTTGTACAAACGGTAGAATATTCTTTCAAAGTCTCTTTACAGACTTTGATAAAATTAAGTGACAGCGTGAAATACAAGATACATAGCAGCCACCATGTGAAATAAACTGTAATTATATTATGAAACGATCAATGTACTGTGCTAACAGTTGTGAAGCGATTGTGCTCCAAAGATAGGTTATGTATTTATAATACAAAGTACTTCAAAACTTTCCATATTGCCAAGGAACAGAACCTTGTGGGGAGGTAAAATATTTTGCAAAATATTCCCTCACAGCCGTTCCTGTAACATTACCCCTAGTGCCAACAGCCTCAACACTGTCAAGGGGACATTCAAATAATGTATCCTGAAACTGAAAGCCTTCTTTTTGACGAACAAAATTGTGTAGGATGCAACAAGTTTTAACCATAACATGGCAGAAATCTGGGCGAACATCAATGGCACGATGAAAAATTCTCCATTTATTACACAGTATGCCAAACGCACACTCCACCATTCTTCTCGCCCTTGTTAATCTGTAATTATATATACGTTTGGGAATATCCAAATTTCTGCTAGGATACGGTCGTAAAACATTGTTCTGACAGAGCAAATGCCTCGTCTCCCACAATAACAAATGGCATAGGGGTACCGTTATCGTCACTGGGCAATGACCTGGAACCTGGAATATTTAAGTGATTTCCTTCTAATTTTTTTACAAAAGTTCGTATTCTTAAAGATGTTGCAGTCACCAGATGCACCATGAGCTCCCACATCTATGTTAATGAAGCAGCAGTCTGCGTCGACTAAAGCCATAAGTACCGTGGAAAAGAAGTTATTGTAATTGAAAAATAGAGATCCGCTGTCATGAGGCTTGCATATCGTTATGTGTTTACCGTCAGCTGCACCTAGGCAGTTTGGGAAATTGGTTCTCTCATAAAATTCATTTGCTATACGTAGCCAGTCCTTTTCGCTTTTCTGTGACATAAACGTAGCTCGCAGACATTCCCATATTGCTTCGCATGTGTCCCGCACAATCTCGCGAATAGTTGTGGCTCCAAGCAGGTATTCATAATGCAATGAATGGAAGCTGCTACCAGTTGCAAGGTACCTGTAAGCAAATAAGAGTATCAACCTATGGCACTTTGTTTTGGCTTCCAGGCAACGAAATTCAACGCAAATGGAAGAATATTCGCGATTACTTCCGCAGAGAAGTTCAGATGCAAAAGAAGGTGGCGTCAGGGCAAGGGGCAACAAAAAGGCGCAAATATATTTATTTTGATCAGCGCCTGTTCCTCCTGCCGACAGTGCAGGGGCGAAGTACATCGGGAAATTTCACTCCTCCACCAACTGCTAACGAGGGAGAAGAACAAGAAGTAATGACAGAACATGAAGGGGGAGCAGTGCCAAATGCAAAGGCTGCTACATACAGGCAACAGATGAAGTGTCCCAAAAGAACATATGAAGAATCTTTATTGGAAATAATTAAAGAAAAAAAGCAAAGATGATACTGACGAGGACAAATCTTTTTTAATGTCTCTGGTACCGGCATTCAAAAAACTGAACGACGAACAGAAATTCATGGCGAAGGTGGAATTCCTAAATGTTATGAGGTGCATTACATTTTGTCAACCCCGACATCATGTCAGCAGTCCACCCCAATTTCCATCTTATTCTAACCTGCCAGGTCCACATTCTCCAAATATTGCAACCCTCACCAAAGTTCACTTTCCATACGGAACACATCACAATTTTTGTAAAGACTTTCAACATCCACACTATGAATCCATACAAAACCCTTATTCCAGCTTCACACCCAGTCCACAGCAATCTACTTCCACCAGCAGTAGTACTCCTCATGCACACACATGTCACCCTCTGGTGGAAATACCTCGTCACCCGTAACAGACTCCGAACTGTTCGAGCTACATTCGGTATCCTGTGGCTGTATTTTCTTAGCTTCGTGACAAAACGAAAAAGTGTGTTTGAAGGCTACAATAAAGATAAGAAAAGAAGCGTACATGTTGTTATTTTGGTGTGATTGTTGTATAAAGGATAAATAAGAACAAATGAATTAGTTGAGTGTTCTTACCTTAGAGTTACTGCCAGTCTTTCTTCCGGTGGCCCAGGTGCCCTTATCACAGTATTTTGGTAGGTAATACTTGGTCTAATCATGAACAACAACTAGTCGAATCTGTTGCAGCTCATTCTAAAATATCCAAAGAACCTTTTCGGATGCATACGCAAGTCTTCGTATAACCTGTGGAACTGCTCTTTCAGTAGTCGTTGACTTACAAGTGGATGTAGCCAGAACTTCTTTCTTCGTTTTGCTGTAGTTCTCAGTAGCAGGGCGCACACGGCAAACTCCATGCTGTAGCCACTACAGCGCACACACCGTCTGCACAAAATTCAACTCCCAAATCTGAGCAGAACGTAAGGCGTTAGCGTTTCTTTCATCGTCCGTGCGCGCAGCCAAGAAATAATCGGCCGCCGCGTTTTTTTTTCACCGCGGCGTTAAAAAACCGCTCGTGCGCGCTTACACTTTAAGGCGTGGGTCTGCGGCCGAGCGCTTGCTGGGATCGTGGGTTCGAATCCCACCGGGGGCATGAATTTTTTTTCTCTTGTACAGTGTTTGTGTTGTCAGGTAGAGGTCTCTGCGACGGGCCGATCCCTTGTCCAGAGGACTCCTACCGACAGTGGCGTGTGTCTGAGTGTGATCAAGTGAAAATAAAAACAACCTCGACACCTGCTGTGAACAGGTAGAAGAGGGAAGGACTGCGAAACGTAAGGCAGACTGGATTCTACAGGTTTAGCGTATTCTTTAGTAGTAAAATTTTATGAACATAAAAATGTAAATTAGGTTTCATAAAAGGCAATAACTTTCTTGAAAATTTGGTGCCTGTAATTTTCAAGAAGGACTCGGCTCTTTGGAGGTAATTAATTAAAAATTTATAGCGCTCAGGATGAGCGTTGTATCTAAGTGCCAGGGGCTAATAAGACCCGCGGGGGGGGGGGGGATGAATTACGTAATGAAGAGTCTCACATTTTGTTTATTGCCTGACCACGTAGGGTCTGTGGCTAAATTAACACTAGAAGCTTTTGCTGGTAATGGGAAACATAAATGCAGATAGAACGTTACGGCAAGTGCCCCACGGTTTGCTAGCGACTTCGAGATAATAATGTTAGAGTGGGTGTTCAGGACGCATACAATATCCCATCGGAAAGCGTTCTGCCATCTTGAGCGATTTACGCAAATGCTGAAACAACGACGGTTGGAATTCGCGTTCTTGTTTCGCTGATACATCCTTTTGTAATGTAGCGCGTATTGAAACAACACACAGTCTTATCTTTTTCTTTTGACTACCACAACGTATATATTTTGTACCGGTATTCTCGAACACCATTTTTATTCATAACTGGAACAAGACGGAACTAAAGTTCTCCAGCAAGACGTTGTAAGCGCCCTTTTTACTAACTTTTCATCCTGCTATAAACGAAATGGTTTATTTTTCCTAGGTACTCGGGTTTTCCTAACGTTGTTTGGTTTTCTTTCTTAGCGGTACATAGAAGCGGAATTTATAGTATCATTAGACATTATATATATTATTTGTAATTCGGTTTCCACCCAGTGGCAGTGTTGGTATTACTGAGACATTGCAACACCGGAGCAGCAGTTGCTGACGCCGTGCCGTGCAACAAAAAATGTTTAGTCAGTTTGGGTCTAGGCAGAACGTTGGCTTGGTATATGCCATGTTATAAAAATTCCACATAAGTCCTGCTGGTGGGAACTCTAATAATGTCCTTTTATTTGTGCTTAAATTAGCCTTTTAAAGCCTAGCGGTAACTTTACGTACCGCCAGGTTTAACATTAAAAAATTCTACGTGGTGCCCACATTGCGTTTACGTTTTTTGTACGGATCTCAGAACAAACAGCAACTTTTGCCTTATAAGACATTAAGAGATTGGTTTTTATAACCGAAGTGGAGAGTGTTTACAGCGCGGTACGCACTGAGTCCTTATATAAAACAGATACGCTTCGTCTTTAACCTTTTAAAGCCTAGCGGTAACTTTACGTACCACCAGGTTTAACATTAAAAAATTCTACGTGGTGCCCACATTACGTTTATGTGTTTTGTACGGATCTCAGAACAAACAGCAACTTTTGCCTTATAAAACATTAAGAGACTGGTTTTTATAACCGAAGTGGAGAGTGTTTACAGCGCGGTACGCACTGAGTCCTTATATATAACAGATACGCTTCGTCTTTAAAGAGTTAATATTGTTTTAAGTGTGCACAGCTACTGGCCAACGTGTGGCAGCACCCTTAAACATAGAATTCTTTATTGTTTGCGTCTATATTTTCTTTACTGACAGCCCTACTGCTCTGTGTTGCGTTTTATGACATAAATCATATATAATGGCTATCCTTACGTATATTTTCGTGCAGCGTATATTACACTACTGATATACGGTTATTTATGACATTTATACCTTCAAACACACAAAGTCTTTAAGTTACGTACGTCACAAGGTTCATACCGTCACGAGAGGTACGAACACCAAGTCAATGTGTTTATTTCTGACCTAACGTTCCGATAGAATATTGAAACATCCTTTGTGTAAGGGCTAGACTTGTGCCTGTAATACACTTTGAAAGAGAAAAATCTGTAGTGACAATTGACAGCATCTGAATTAAGCACTTCTTTCTCAGCAAGACAGATAAAACGCCTGCATTTTATTTAAGTAGCTAAACTCATCGAAATAATGTAGTATTTTAGCCTAATACCTCCGAAAGAAAACGCAACATTCTGTGGTAATTGTCAAATGCTTAATGTTTAGGGAAACAGTCAAAGTTTATTCCGAGAACGGAACACAGTGTGAATAGATTAACTAACTAACTAACTAACTAACTAACTAACTAACTAACTAACTAACTAACTCCATGNTAACTAACTAACTAACTAACTAACTAACTAACTAACTAACTAACTAACTAACTCCATGGAGCAGAGGTCTTCTTGAGAAGCTAACAGTTTCTCAGCTAGTCAAGAAATTCCCCGCATTTTATGGAACCCGAAGGTTCATTACCACATTCACAACAGCCCGCCACCTGTCCCTATCCTGAGCCAGCTCAATCCAGTCCATGCCCCCATCCCACTTCTTGAAGATCCGGTTTATATATTATCCTCCCATCTACGCCTGGGTCTTCCAAGTGGTCGCCTTCCCTCAGATCTCCCCACCAAAATCCTGTATGTCCCTCTCTTTTCCCCCATACGTGCTATATGCCCCGCCCATCTCATTCTTCTCTATTTAATTACCCGAATAATATTTGGTGATGAGTACAGGTAATTAAGTTACTCGTTATGTAGCCTTCTCCAATCCCCCGTCGCCTCGTCCCTCTTAGGCCCAAATATCCTCCTCAGCACCCTATTCTCGAACACCCTCAGTCTTTGTTCCTCCCTCAGTGTGACAGACCAAGTTTCACACCCATACAAAACAACAGGTAAAACTACAGTTCTGTATACCCTAATCTTTGTGTTTTTGGATAGCAACCTGGAAGACAAAAGATTCTGCACCGAATGATAGCAAGCATTCCCCGACTTCAATCTGCTCTTAATTTCTTCATGAATGGAGTTTCGATTCGGTGCGGTCGTTCCCAAATAAATGTGAATAAATTCCAGTGTCAAACGCCCAGCTACTGTTGTTGCAACAGGTGGTGCACGTAGTGAACTCTTCCCCGCGGAGGATTGCATATCTTCGTTAGAACGTACATACGTATACTGCTTGTGCTGATGATCGTAATACGGTCAGTACTGTTTTCGGCCGTCCGTATTTCGACGGGTTCGTCTGCAGCGGGCGAAGTCCGTCTGTAGACACGGCTTGAATTGTGGTGTAATATGATACGTTTGGTTGTGGGGCCTGTTTAGCTGGAGTATAATGTAACGAGCAGGATATGACGTCATAAAGAGGGTTACAGGAATAAAAGAACACATTCGACGCGCACAATTTTATACTGGACGTTTCTAGAATATTTAATGAACTCCTATTGCAGAAGCTGGTAGTTACTAAATAGGTCAATAAATTTACGGCCTTTTATAAAAAAAAACAAAGTTTGTTACTTTGTAAGCAAAGTCCCTTTATTTAACTCTATCCTGAGCCAGGTTTATTCATTTCACCCCGTTACAGCCTATAACCCGAGACTCATTTTAATATTATCCTTTCATCTATGACTATGTCTGCCAAGTAGTCTCTTGTCTTCCATGATTTTGGAAATTTTTTTGTAAAAACTGCCTATTTTTCCAATTCAAGCTTCTTGAATTGGCCGTTATTATAAAATTTGGTAAATAGCACTTCTGGGATGTTACAACCTATTGACTGGAAAATAGTATCTGACGTTTCAAAGGATCATATTGCTGTCATCTTCAGGGTCAAGCAGGCAAACAAGAGAGAACACTACATAAATTGTGCAGCTTTTATTGTGCACTTTTCTGTAGCCTTAGGTCTCTCCCCCTTCCTCAGGTCCAAATATTATATACAGTTTTATTACTAATATTGATATCCTGTCAGTGGCCGGCAGCTAAATACTGTAATTTACTTCGTACAGCGAGCTTTGGATGCAAAGATGACGTTTTCACGGACTGCAGTGTGGGAAGCTGCGAACTTGTGACCAGCAGTCTTGCTTGACCCTTTAAAGACGAAGCGTATCTGTTTTATATAAGGACTCAGTGCGTACCGCGCTGTAAACACTCTCCACTTCGGTTATAAAAACCAGTCTCTTAATGTTTTATAAGGCAAAAGTTGCTGTCTGTTCTGAGATCCGTACAAAACACATAAACGCAATGTGGGCACCACGTAGAATTTGTGAATGTTAAACCTGGTGGTATGTAAAGTTACCGCTAGGCTTTAAAAGGTTAAAGACGAAGGGTATCTGTTTTGTATAAGGACTCAGTGCGTACCGCGCTGTAAACACTCTCCACTTCGGTTATAAAAACCAATCTCTTAATGTTTTATAAGGCAAAAGTTTCTGTTTGTTCTGAGATCCGTACAAAACACATAAACGGAATGTGGGCACCACGTAGAATTTTTTAATGTTAAACCTGGTGGTACGTAAAGTTACCGCTAGGCTTTAAAAGGTTAAAGACGAAGCGTATCTGTTTTGTATAAGGACCCAGTGCGTACCGCGCTGTAAACACTCTCCATTTCGGTTATAAAAACCAGTCTCTTAATGTTTTATAAGGCAAAAGTTGCTGTTTGTTCTGAGATCCGTACAAAACACATAAACGCAATGTGGGCACCACGTAGAATTTTTTAATGTTAAACCTGGTCGTATGTAAAGTTACCGCTAGGCTTTAAAAGGTTAATATGGCGGGCATTCCGGAGACCGGCGCTTCTGTCTGAGGTTTTGTGTAGGTTCCTTCAGGCGCTCCGGTCACTCGCTGTGGTATTAGCGTAGCAGAGTGCAGAATATGCCTTTAAGACGTTTTTCCCAATTCGCCGTAACATTTAACGACCTCAACCTATGCAGTTGGGACAGCATCGTCAAATGATATGAATGCTGTTACTGTTTCAGCTTTGTTAGAAACATGGTTAATGATTATGCAACGCAATGTTTCTGCACTAGTATGCACGTAGTTCTATCCACCAGAGGCCGTCGACTGGCACATCTGTGAGCATATACACCAACGTCTGTCGGACAGCACAAGAGATATTATCTTATGCACCGCAGTGTGTTTTGCTAGCACATTGGTGACCTTTCTTACTGTGGTGCCTTTTCACTAACACATTTGCGATTCTACGCAGTGCAGTATCTGTTCATTGGCACATTTGTGATTCTATGTACCGCAGTGTCTGTTCACTGGCACATTTGTGATTCTATGTACCGCAGTGTCTGTTCACTGGCACATTTGTGATTCTATGTGCCGCAGTGTCTGTTCACTGGCACATTTGTGATGCTATGTGCCGCAGTGTCTGTTCACTGGCACATTTGTGATGCTATGTGCCGCAGTGTCTGTTCACTGGCACAT
>BLKM01000344.1:13729-25326 GCA_013340265.1 Coptotermes formosanus | reverse complement strand
TTATATAAGGACTCAGTGCGTACCGCGCTGTAAACACTCTCCACTTCAGTTATAAAAACCAGTCTGTTAATGTTTTATAAGGCAAAAGTTGCTGTTTGTTCTGAGATCCGTACAAAACACATAAACGCAATGTGGGCACCACGCAGAATTTTTTAATGTTAAACCTGGTGGTACGTAAAGTTACCGCTAGGCTTTAAAAGGTTAAAGACGAAGCGTATCTGTTTTATATAAGGACTCAGTGCGTACCGCGCTGTAAACACTCCACTTCGGTTATAAAAACCAGTCTCTTAATGTTTTATAAGGCAAAAGTTGTTGTTTGTTCTGAGATCCGTACAAAACACACAAACGCAATGTGGGCACCACGTAGAATTTTTTAATGTTAAACCTGGTCGTACGTAAAGTTACCGCTAGGCTTTAAAAGGTTAAATGAGCCAAACACCAATTTAGTGAGTGAAGCAGCCACTTTCTCAGGAAGTTATTCACAAAAGCAGACATTTATTAAGCCAAGTTAAATCCTGAATTAGTTTGTCAGATATTTGACGATATATTTGCTGCTTTTTTAAAGCCCTTAGTCCGCTCGTCCCTCTATCAGGGCGGGCATTTGTCACTTAGTAAGACTGACTCGTATTTGTAACTGATATTTCTTACATGTGAAAGTGTGTAGACAGCTAACGTTGTGTGGCTAGGTGGTGATGATTCGGGATTATATTGTGCCGGAGTAAATGACGTCATGTTCATATGGCGGAATCCAGAATCATGCGAGGGCGTATCACTTGTCTGCGTAAGGGCTGTCCTTCATCCCCCGCATGCCGGGTGCTTGGTTTTAAGGATTTTAAAGTACGGTATCGTTATTTTAATGTACCACTTCAGAAATCAGTAAGAATATGTAAGGGCCCGTGGCTGAGCAGGGGCGAAACTGGGGCGGATGAAGGACGAGTGATGCGCGCGCCTCGGACGTCAGAGTGCAAGGGGCAACAAAGTGGGCAGCAAAATGAATATTGTCAATGAAAAATTTGAGAAAAATACCAGGATATTCAAAAAATAATTGCGATTCTTATAATGTTAATCATTTGTTAGGGCGGATATTGTGAATACTGCGCCAAACAACCTAGCTACGCCACTATGGCTGAACGCCCTCACGCCAAAAGGGTTCACGTGATGACGTCAGGGACCTGAACTCAGTCTTGTTACGTATTTTGTTACGATTGGAGGAATTCAAATATCTGGGAGCAACCCTAACGAATCGAAACTCCATTCATGAAGAAATTAAGAGCAGATTGAAGTCGGGGAATGCTTGCTATCATTCGGTGCAGAATCTTTTGTCTTCCAGGTCGCTATCCAAAAACACAAAGATTAGGGTATACAGAACCGTAGTTTTACCTGTTGTTTTGTATGGGTGTGAAACTTGGTCTCTCACACTGAGGGAGGAACAAAGACTGAGGGTGTTCGAGAATAGGGTGCTGAGGAGGATATTTGGGCCTAAGAGGGACGAGGCGACAGGGGAGTGGAGAAGACTGCGTAACGAGGAACTTAATGACCTGTACTCATCACCAAATATTATTCGGGTCATCAAATCGAGAAGAATGAGATGGGCGGGGCATGTAGCACGTATGGGGAAAAGAGAAGTGCATACAGGATTTTGGTGGGGAGACCTGAGGGAAGGCGACCACTTGGGAGACCCAGGCGTAGATGGGAGGATAATATTAAGATGCATCTTCAAGAAGTGGGATGTGGGGGCATGGACTGGATTGAGCTGACTCAGGATAGGGACAGGTGGCGGGCTGTTGTGAATGCGGTAATGAACATCCGGGTTCCACAAAATGCGGGGAATTTCTTGATTAGCTGAGAAACTGTTAGCTTCTCAAGAAGGCCTCTGCTGCATGGAGTTAGTTAGTTAGTTAGTTAGTTACGATTGCGCGCACTGTTACGCACTCAGCGCCATCTGAGACGGCGAGTGACAGATACGTTAGAAAGGCTGTGGAACGACCTTCTTGTGGTCAGAGGCCATGGACCTTTTTTACAACCCCACCACTCTTGTTAACCTTTTAAAGCCTAGCGGTAACTTTACGTACCACCAGGTTTAACATTAAAAAATCCTACGTGGTGCCCACATTGCGTTTATGTGTTTTGTACGGATCTCAGAACAAACAGCAACTTTTGCCTTATAAAACAGTAACAGACTGGTTTTTATAACCGAAGTGGAGAGTGTTTACAGCGCGGTACGGACTGAGTCCTTATATAAAACAGATACGCTTCGTCTTTAACCCTTTAAAGCCTAGCGGTAACTTTACATACCATCAGTTTTATCACTAAAAAATCCTACGTGGTGCCCACATTGCGTTTATGTGTTTTGTACGGATCTCAGAACAAACAGCAACTTTTGCCTTATAAAACATTAACAGACTGGTTTTTATAACCGAAGTGGAGAGTGTTTACAGCGCGGTACGCACTGAGTCCTTATATAAAACAGATACGCTTCGTCTTTAAGTTACTCTCCGTTAGTGGCGCTGCAGCCGTACTGTGGAGGGGCGTGTTGTAACAGTGAAAGGCTAGCCTGAAGTCAAACCTATGCCTCTTTTATAAGGAGAGAAGGAAACACATACGACACAGTCTAGCCAGATGTCTCACCAAAGCCCCTGTCGTGGTGGGGTTATAAGGGGAAAGTCGAAAAGTCGTTATTCGAGCGGCCTAATGTCTTTATAGTGTGGCATTAGTTAGTGGCGTTCGCGGCATTCCAAATATCTCCATGACGCGGAGTTGCCTTCCTAAGACACCATTTGAAATGGTTATGCCGCTGTAACACGTCACCAGATGGTCGTTCTTGAAAGCAGGCTGTAGACTTTGTAGATGTGCTTCGTAACAACCCTCTGAAGCCTAGGGTTTACTTTACTTGCCGACAGGTTTAACACTACAAACGTTTTAATTCTACGCTACAGGGTTCTGACGGTGGCATACGACACGTACACCCATTCAGTTTAATTCTATGCTACAGGGTTCTGTCGGTGGCATATGACACGTGCACTCATTCAGTTTAATTCTACGCTACAGGGTTCTGACGGTAGCATATGACACGTGCACTCATTCAGTTTAATTCTATGCTACAGGGTTCTGACGGTGGCATATGACACGTGCACTCATTCAGTTTAATTCTATGCTACAGGGTTCTGACGGTGGCATATGACACGTGAACTCATTCAGTTTAATTCTATGCTACAGGGTTCTGACGGTGGCATATGACACGTGAACTCATTCAGTTTAATTCTATGCTACAGGGTTCTGACGGTGGCATATGACACGTGCACTCATTCAGTTTAATTCTATGCTACAGGGTTCTGACGGTGGCATATGACACGTACACCCATTCAGTTTAATTCTATGCTACAGGATTCTGACGGTGGCATATGACACGTACACCCATTCAGTTTAATTCTATGCTACAGGTTTCTGACGGTGGCATATGACACGTACACCCATTCAGTTTAATTCTATGCTACAGGGTTCTGACGGTGGCATATGAGACGTGCACTCATTCAGTTTAATTCTATGCTACAGGGTTCTGACGGTGGCATATGACACGTGCACTCGTTCAGTTTAAAACTTCCCATCTTGTGTTTTGAAATTTAAGACACTACGTTTCGGTGACAGGTAGGGTCCCCATTCTCAGGCTTGCTGTTTCTAAAATAAATGTTACCAAAAATAACTGTTTACACCGTGATTAAACACAGAGTGACGTAAAAAGAGTAAATTCTATCCACAGAGTGAATTTATTTGTTTCTATGTTTCTAATAACAAACGGCGGTCATTTATCTTTACAGTGTTAACCTGTGAGCTGGATCAGGACAGGGACAGGTGGCGGGCTGTTGTGAATGCGGTAATGAACCTCCGGGTTCCATAGAATGCAGGGAATTTTTTGACTAGCTGAGAAACTGTTAGCTTCTCAAGAAGGCCTCTGCTCCATGGAGTTAGTTAGTTAGTTAGTTAGTGTTAACTTATGCATTTTTATAACCGAGGCGGAGTGTTTACTGTGCGGTACGACCTGAATCTTTAGGTATAACGCAGTTTAGTCTTAGACTTGGAAGTGTTAAAGTAATGGAGATTTTATATGCCTCATACTGCTTCTTAACGATTGTCAGTATGTTATGCTGTGTCATATGTTGAAAACGCAGTGAAAATCTTCAATCCTTATCACAAGAACATGAAATGTACTAATAACAGGCCAAGAAATGTATAAATTTTTACAATCGCAAGTCTATTTACGCAGCTGTTATACTGGCGTATTCTTTATGATGTAATTTTAGTAACTGACATACACCGTAGCTTAGTTACTAAAATAACCTTGTATGGAAGAAGTCACTCTAAATATTATTTTAGAAAATTAATGTCCGTGCACTATATTATGCAAAAACACTAATCACCAACAAATGCACAAAGAGAGTATTATCATCAATCGTAACACACTCCTACATGTTTCGACCCTGCTGGATCATCTTCAGGAAGAACTTATCTTTATCGTTACACTAAGGTTGCACTTTATAGTTGAGTAAGAATGTGCTGTTGACTGTGTACTGGAAGCGTGAACTGTCTGCGGTCCGGGCCTGCAGGTCCGGACCGCGGACAGTTCACGCCTTCAAAAACAACGCAGTACACAGTCAACAGCACATTCTCACTCAACTGTAAAGTGCAACCCTAGTGTAACGGTAACAAAATGTTCTCCCTGAATATGACCCAGCAGGGTCGAAACATGTAGGAGTGTGTTACAATTGATGATAAAACTCTCTTTGTGCATTTGTTGGTGATTAGTGGTTTTGTATTTTAGAGTTGTAGTTATTTGTATCTGTAAATAATACAGAAAATTCATTAAGAAAATATACAAGTACTACCAAATATACCGTTGTGCTTAACCGGAATGGCGTATAAACTGAAATGGCTACTTTTCCCGCCGTTCTGTTTGCAGATATGTACGTGTGCCAAAAGCAGTGTTTTCTACGGTAATATTTTTGCATTCACATATATTCCTAGTGGAGGCCATGATGAGTTTGAAGACTGAAATTTAACTAAATTAAATTTCCAAATCCAAAGTCTTACCTCAAATTAAACATATTTTCTCTACGTTACAAGTAACAGTCCGTTAATGCGGCATTAACAAGTAATCGTTTTTTATGTTGAGAAAGATAAAAACACCTGAATACTCTCTAGGGGGGGGGGTAAATGTAAAATTTACGTTTGTTAAACCTGGTAATACTGTAGAGTGGTGACGTGGCTTTTGAAGGATTAAACACGGCCATGTGTTTAGGTTCATTGGCCTGTCTCGAGCTAGATTTACCTAGAATATCTCTCCTCTTCGTTTTCAGAACAAAGGAAATAAACAGTATTCTTATCAAAGCTGCTGACAAGTAAACTTAGCTAATTTTCGCACTGTGTTCCATTACCTTAGACCCAAAGTTCTGACTCTGGTCTTCTGTGTTCTGCGAAAGCTGAAAGCACGTGGAAATTTACTTGGTTCTTAAGGACAGAGATCGTTTTGTCTCCTTTCTAATATTATTAGAGTCAATAAGTCAAACGGAAAGATGTGTAGTGATGAGGAATAATGAGAAAGTCATAGAAAACTTGGACAGTAAGAAAGGTAAAGGTAAAGGTAAAGCAGTCCCATTACAGGCCTGGACAGGCCCAGAGGGTTCCAGGAGGTTGAGGCTCCCAGATTTCTAGACAATCGGCACATGAAGGTGGCAAGGTTGTCAGCCATACGCACCGGCCGCCTTTACCCCCCCAGGAAATATTCCTGGTACTCATTTCTGTTAGCGGTTGAGTCGACCCCAGGGCCATAGTGCGACCGGAAGGATTATGTCAATGAAAAAAAAAATCCACTGTCACCATCGGGAATCGAACCCGCGCCCTTCCGGTTTGTAGCGCAGTGCCTCAACCGACTGCGCCACCGCGGCCGCCCAGTAAAAAAGGTTTTGTTTGTTTGTGGCGCAACAGCCCTGTTGTGGGCTTTGGCCTCCTCATTTTTGAGTTTCACTTGATCACACTCAGACACACACCACAGTCGGTAGGACTCCTCTGGACGGGGGATCGGCCCGTCGCAGAGACCTCTACCTGATAATATAAACACTGTACAAGAGAAAAAAATCTATGCCCCCAGTGGGATTCGAACCCACGATCCCAGCAAGCGCTCGGCCGCAGACCTACGCCTTAGACCGCGCGGCCACTGGGATCGGCAGTAACAAAGGTATATATTTATAATTCTCAGTAAATCCGACGGAAAGGAAACATTTGGGAGACCTAAGCATAGAAGAACCTTAGCAACCAACGTGTGTTTTGTTTTTCAGACCAAAACGAGACGCTCACCGCGTGATGAGGCCGCGAAAAGGCGCCGCTCCCCCCTGGTGGGTGTGATTGGTCCCGCCTCCAGCTCTGTCGCCATCCAGGTGCAGAACTTGCTGCAGTTATTCCAGATACCTCAGATAGGCTACTCAACAACCAGCAAAGACCTCAGTGACAAGAGTCGATTCAGTTATTTCCTTCGCGTTGTGCCGTCTGATTATTATCAGGCGCAGGTAATGGTCGACATCGTCCGAAAATACAACTGGACTTACGTCTCTGCGGTCAACACTGACGGTGAGTGCACTACAGCTGAAATGTTTTATATAGACTGATAAATTGCAGTTGCAAATCATATACATTAAATTTTAACTCACTTATGTCTCAGGGATGTGACGTTATTTGTCTGACTACTGTCTGCGAGAAGTATCGAAAGAAATGTTGATAGGAACGTCGATTCTTAACGTAGGATTTCTCACGAATTCACCGAATGTTTTTCATGAAGAGGGATTAATATATAGCAGGATTAATTCCACAAAATCTCCAGCTTAAGGTGCAGGTAAATTTATCCAGCCTAAGCTGATCTCACAAGTAGGGACAATGCGCGAAATCGTGTGCGCGTAGGTCAGTGTGTTTCTGCAATCAGAGCGGTGGAGGGGCCAGTATGCGTCTCCTTACGTAGTGCCTGCTATCGCGTGACTGCGGTAGGAGGACTGTCAGATTTGTGAGTCTTGCGTCGAAGGTTGTCATGCAAAATAATAGGGACGTTTTGGATATAACTCTGCTATACCTGCCCAAGAAAATTTGTTGAGCCATTTTTCACTGTCTGTTTTCTTAAGGTGTGTCTGGGGTTCGGAGAGTGTAACTTGACAACACGAGACAAGTTCGGTCAGTATGTTTCCCGAGCTTGTATCTTCGGGGTTAAACATGTTATTTTTCGGTGGGAAGTAGCACTTGGGGTAGGCGTCACCTGCGGATGACGACGCATTACAAGCGACAAGCGAAACGTATTTCCACCATCGAAGTTAATCGTCAGTTCCGTGTGTGTGTGCTGAAGGGTTAATAAGAGTGCAGAAAGTCAGCAGATGGTGTAAATATTTCGAAAATTGTCGAGTGGACATCCATGATGATAATATACCGATCGGCCTAACATATCATGGGCGGATGTGAATGCAGCACGAGTGGAGGAACTGATTTAGGAAAATCGATTAATCGCGTGGGAGGTCGCCGATATCGCGATAATGAAGAAGTAGCAATGGCCAATCGCGAATTGCTGATAATGTAAGAGCCCGGTTTATACCACGAGGGAATTTTTAAACTCGTTCCAAGTTCATACAAACGCATCTATGTCCTCGGAAATTTTGTCGAAAAATAGCGATACTTCGGTGGAATAAATTGGCTGTATATAACGCTGTAATAACTTCTCATTTATTTATAATGTAGGCAACATGACTTATTAAACACACTTCGTATTATCGAGCATTAACCCTTTAAAGACGAAGCGTATCTGTTTTATGTAAGGACTCAGTGCGTACCGCGCTGTAAACACTCTCCACTTCGGTTATAAAAACCAGTCTCTTAATGTTTTATAAGGCAAAAGTTGCTGTTTGTTCTGAGATCCGTACAAAACACATAAACGCAATGTGGGCACCACGTAGAATTTTTTAATGTTAAACCTGGTGGTACGTAAAGTTACCGCTAGGCTTTGAAAGGTTAAATAATATTTGTTTAATCCACTGCTTCAATATCTGACTAGCCTCAAATACCGTGCGGTGTTACCGAGTTCAATCACTTGTTTAAAATGGTGTATGTATGGAACACAATTATGCGTTTTTGAGGGGAAGGGATGAGAATGTACACGGAATCAACACGTTGCAGTAAATAATATTTTTGTTTCGCGGCAAATAGTAAGATATTCTTAGCACAGGAATCCTCTAAGTACAAAGTAGTAGCAAGTAAGCAGTCTTATGCATAACGTTTCTATATCGCGGTTCTGCTCGCCGTAGAGCGGACGACATCGTCGCTACGCACCGAAGAATCACGCCACCAATTATGCAGTCCTACATTTATTTTATTGTTCACCTATATTAATTAGACAATCACAATTAAATTCAATGAAGTGTACAAATTCGAAGACCCTTGATCGTTTGTTTTCTAGCCTCCTGTTTCTTGCAAATTTTCGGTATTTTGAAAGCGACGTTGATGTAAATGAAAATTTAAGTATTCTGGCATGTCAAGCCATGTCGACTGGTAAATAGTCACCGGACTTTCGGAGGAGCGTATTACTACCATCTTCAGGGTTAGGCAGTCCAGGAAGGGTAAACTGTATGGCGCTGGAGGTGTAGCTGTGAAGCTTCTCCGAAACGCCGGGAACTGCAGTTCCACACGGCATTATACCGCAGAAGACTCCAATAATTTCTTCGCTGCTTCGTCTATAACAGACTCACTCATTTTCTTAACACACTGTTAGCAAACGTCCTGAGTCTCTGTTCTTCTGTCAGGCTGAGCAACCAAGATTCACACCCACACAAAACATCGTGGCGTTGTTTACGTAATCATTACCATTTTAGGCTCGTTCGCAAAATTTCGAAAAGTGACTATTTTCTTCTTCATGTCTAGCCGTCCATCCGTCCGTCTGTCCGTCCGTCCTTCCGTCCATCTATCTCTCCGCATGAAAAAAAAACTTCGCTCACACAGGATGGATTTTCATTAAATTTCATATTTGACGATTTTTCGGAAATCTGTTGAGAAACTTAAATTCCATTAAAATGCGACAAGAATAATGGAACTTAAATGAAGACCTGTATACATTTGTGACAATATCTCACTGAATTGTTCTTAGAATGAGAAATGTTTCGGACAAAAATTGTAAAGAAAATAAACACATTTTATTTCAATAATTTTTTTTGCCGAAAATTGTGGCTTTTATGAGATAATGTGTAAAAATATGGTACAGCCAGACAGGCCACAGATGACAGTATAATGCTGCACAGAACAGATGCGATTTGCGTGTCGGATAACTAAGGCAAGAATTCGGACACACTTATTGCTTTTCCACTGGAACAGTGGTCACGCGAACGCGCCTGTATATTACGTTATCTCTGGTTTGCCTGTCTTCTTGAATATGAGGTGGATGTGAACTGGCGTAAGGTGACACTGTCTACGGAAGTAGAAAATGATTGGTTTTGTGGCAGATTTACAGAAGGTGCCACGTTGCGTGAAGTGACTGAGTTGTACAGCAAGTTGCACCGATATTTTGCTTGTTCTGCATTCATAAAAACTTTCGTCTAAAATCAATTTTTTTTTTTTTTAGAAATCGAGTAAGTGGCATGGTGCGAAAGAAATCTTTTGATATCTTGAGTATTTTAGTTGGACAAGCGAGTTAACCATTTAAAGACGAACTGTATCTGTTTTATATAAGGACTCAGTGCGTACCGCGCTGTAAACACTCTCCACTTCGGTTATAAAAACCAGTCTCTTAATGTTTTATAAGGCAAAAGTTCCTGTTTGTTCTGAGATCCGTACAAAACACATAAACGCAATGTGGGCACCACGTAGAATTTTTTAATATTAAACCTGGTGGTATCTAAAGTTACCGCTAGGCTTTAAAAGGTTAAAGACGAAGCCTATCTGTTTTATATAAGGACTCAGTGCGTACCGCGCTGTAAACACTCTCCACTTCGGTTATAAAAACCAGTCTCTTAATATTTTATAAGGCAAAAGTTGCTGTTTGTTCTGAGATCCGTACAAAACACATAAACGCAATGTGGGCACCACGTAGAATTTTTTAATGTTAAACTTGGTGGTATGTAAAGTTACCGCTAGGCTTTAAAAGGTTAATCCTGATTATTGCGTGTGGTTGGGGGAAATACGGTTCCGAAATTGTCGTCAAAGGATAGCTTCAGCCTCTGATTCCGCACTGAAATATACGTCAGTCCTAAAGAGAGCAACCTCGCTGAAACGCAACTCATTCCCAAATATTCGATTAAAATGATCCAGTACCTTTGGCCGATTCAACAGTATGCAATTGACTTTCACTCCGCATTCTAGCTAGTTGTTCAACCTGGTCGAAGCGCAACTAGGACGCATGTACGAGTGTACTTTGATGAACACTTACCCCTCTTGGAAACACAGCTTCTCAGCGACTGGTACTTGGAACACTGGCGTATTTTCATATTCTATTGGCACTGAGGGACGGAAATGGGTCTAGATGTGGATGGATGGATGGATGGATGGATGGACTGTGCTTAGGTTTAGAACGTTCTTTAATGACGAAGTTTTCTTAAATTTTTGGAAACCAACACCAACAAAATGTTTTTAAAAATCAGTTCCTTTCGCAGCTAAAATATACCGCGTCTTCATTACAGACACCAATCCGTTGATGATGGTCAGGGAAGTTTATTAGGAGAATGTGGCAGAACCTGTTGTTATATTCTGTGGGAAAGTTGTGGACATGCAATGTCAGTCAGGCGCTGTACATAGCAACCACTCTATTTAAAATGTTTAACATTTAAAGCCTAGCGCTAACTTTACGTACCATGCGGTTTAAATTTTAAAAAAATTCTACGTGGTGCCCACATTGCGTTTATGTGTTTTGTACGGATCTCAGAACAAACAGCAACTTTTGCCTTATAAAACATTAAGAGACTGGTTTTTATAACCGAAGTGGATAGTGTTTACAGCGCTGTAGGCGCTGAGTCCTTATATAAAACGGACATGTTTCCTCTTCAAAGGGTTAAATATCATTTTTTGCCAGGATCACAACGAAAGAAATGTAAATTTTCTAGCATTTTTTGAAATGCATTTGCTTCTTTCGTCTTAAGGGTGACTAAATTTCTTTAGGTGAATGCTTTGTACTAACCTAAAGTCACCATATTCCTCAAAAATGTGAGAACAAACGCGCCGCACATGGCTTAATGACCGAAAATACCATTATGTGAGAAACTGCCACCGTGAAAACCTGAAATCATTGATCACTTTCTGTTTATACGGGCCGTTTATAAGACACATTCAGTAAATAAGACACAGGATGCAAATAGGTACGTGCTGAAATGTGGCTCTGTCACAACCAGATCCATAAAACCTGACGGAGAGCATGTTGTATCAGGTTTAAGAACGGTTTATATAACGATGACTGTTTATTTTAACCTTTTAAAGCCTAGCGGTAACTTTACATACCACCAGGTTTAACATTAAAAAATTCTACTTTGTGCCCACATTGCGTTTATGTGTTTTGTACAGATCTCAGAACAAACAGCAACTTTTGCCTTATAAAA
>BLKM01000343.1:655921-690955 GCA_013340265.1 Coptotermes formosanus | reverse complement strand
TGCAGAATTGAACAGCCTTCATTACTGAGAACAGCCTTCTGTTCACTGATGCCACTCCAGCACTGCAACACAAGAGCAACAATTATAAAAAGCTCTACAAAATAAAGATTTGAGTTCAGATATAATCCTGTTTCGGCACCTAATTCATTCCTTCAGAACTGCTCATAATGCAAAGAATCATACAACAGAAATTAAGTTCCTTATCACAAACTTTAATTGGGTCCTGTGCATCCAGAGATAAACAATTTCTCCCCAAACACAAACACACACATTTTAACAAAACACAGAATGGAACCTCAAGTGATTAACACCATCAACAGCAAACTGCACAGCAAAGCTATGACAACAATTAGGAGGAGATGATGCTGCTTCTGTGTAGACCTGTTAGGAATGCTGTAATGTTCTGTGCGTTTGAAAAGATCTGGGAACTGACCAGACTTCAGAAAAGGCGCCGCGAGCAGTGACTGGTCAGCAAAAGGTAGGAAATCTTACAAGCAAATTGGTTGAGAATTGAAAGACAAGTTCTAGCTGTGTATCTAAAGTAAGCAAAAAATCATAAACCAAGGGATTACTGTACACTACATCATCATCATCATCATCATCATCATCACCACTGAACATAATTTCTGACCTTCTTTAAACGCATTAGCCTGTAAGTTTCGCCGGTTCCAGATCTTCTGACTCACTGACTAACTAAACTAAACTAAACTAAACTAAACTAACCAACGAAACTAACTACATGGAGCAGAGTCCTCCTTGAGAAGCTAACAGCCCCTTGGCTAGTCAAGAAATTCCTTGCATTTTATGGAACCCAAAGGTTCATTACTGCACTGTCTGCCAGTTAACAACTGTAACATGTTCTCATGAACACAAGATATGATGTTCTCAGGGCTGCGCTGATGACGATTCGAGTCTTCTGGGATGTTATGCCATGTCAATTGGTGAATAGTTACTGATGTTTCAAGGCATCATAGTGCCTTTGTTGCCAGGGCCAAGCAGTCTCAAAGGGTAGCAACATCGGACATTACAGGTACATTACAGAGACGGCTGACATGGGCTGAACGCCAGCGTATGTTGTGATGGTGGTGACAAGCACTGGAAGCGGTCTTTGTACACTGACAGGACCTCTCAGTATTGCACAGTGTCGGTAAATTATAACACTACTTCCCAGCAACCCACCCATCTCCTGATCTGAGGCCCTGCAGCTTAATCTTCTGAACTTCACACCAGACAACCAGTTTCGGTCACACTTCTGCCAGCATACTGTGTCTTCACCCACTGCATTATCTCGACCACCATTAGCTTGCCACCGACTTCACCCAAACCCATGTAACATACCAATACCTGCCCCCATAGGTATACTTCTTGGGCTGCTTAACCCTGAACACGGTACCACGATCCTTAAAAACATCGGTATCAATTAAAAACGCGGCTAACATGTCAGACGACTAGAATCGTACACATTACAGAACCTAACTCTAACAACTACAGTACGTATTTAAACATCATTGGGAATTCAAGTTGAAATAAGATCAAAAATCAATACATTTTAACGCCAGGGATGTACCACTTCCATGCACCACCGCGATGAAGGCGACGGACAAAGTGGAAACAGATGGCCACTTCGATTTTAAGATCTTCCGTTTGAGAAATTTCTAGTACGTGTTCCTGCTTTCGGTATGCACTTACATAGGCACGTCACTTACACGTAATGCTAAATACGTTACAGGCAACTTATAATCTAATATAACACTATTTAAAGCACGAATTTAAGAGTACTGTATCATCTGCGACACGCCAAACACGAACGATTCTTTACCTGGGCTACACAAACATCTATTCCAGCAACTTCGGCAACGCCACCGACCATTTTGTACTTCAACACGTCCGCCGTCGTAAGCACAGATGACACATAACCCATCTCTTTATCATGGATTACTAATATACAGTAAGCCAACTGCACACAAGTCGGGACACATAACCCATCTCTTTATCATGGATTACTAATATACAGTAAGCCAACTGCACACAAGTCGGGGCATATTACTACAAACAGGGCAACAGGATACGGCAAGGATTCATGACAACACAGTAACACATAGTTTCGGCGCTTGAACCACAGAGCATTTCTTTAAAAGGCAGAAAATTGGCATATGTACCTAATACAAAACTTATTGACGTGAGATGAAGAATAACAGTGTCCATATCACATAGTGAATTGACTGCAAACAGGAATAAAACCAAAAAATTCTAATAATATACACTACAGTGGTTTCAATACAAATGTACATAAACATAAAACACACTTAATAGTCATTTAGCTGAAGTAAGAAATTTAGCGTTAAAACAAAACACAATTATATTGTGGAACAACCCCAACTCTAACATATGTTTTTATAATAACTGAAATTCTTTAAATGGGGCAAATCCTTGCAGAGTTGATCCGACGCACCATGCCCTACGAACATAAAGTGTTTAATGAAAAGTGGCCCTCTCTTGAATCTGTACTGCACTATTCGACACTGACACTTAACAAGAGGCATATGTACATCAACAAAAATCTTGAGGTTATTTTAAGTGTAGACCAAACCGACCATCTTAACTACCCATCATATCCAATAATGGAGGTGCCACTTTTCTGGTTAACGCGACAGCAGTCAGTACTGTATTCTTATCTCCACTTCTTGCTAACTAGAATCTATGAGACGCAACTAACGTACCTATAAATTCGGAACAAGGTAAGATTTGGTGGGTAATTTTTCCATCGAGGGTACACGATACTTTTACAACCTGTACTTGTGAAATTACTCATAATACGATAGACGATCGTGACCCACAAACACCCCACGTAAGACACCCATTTGAAAACACACTTCATAGGTATCATTGCCCCATTACCCGTAAAATCTTGTTTTGAACTTGTAAACATTGCTGCTGTTGATGTAAACAACACACTTGAAGTTTCCAATTTGAAGATATCAAGCACATTATTCCGCCACATCACAAACGCCATTTTGGATATACAAGACTCTGCATCCAATTAGCCAATAAACTCGCTCCTCTAAAACATAGGTTAAAGGACCCGTGACCTTCCTCTTACTGCCGATGTTTGAGCCGGGTTTGGTTGCAGCACTTGATCAGCTTTACTTATCGATGACGTGCTCTTGTGATATATGAAGAACACAAAGCAAGTAAAAACCGTTTCTTCGTTTCTGCTTTTCATGAGCTTTTCTAAAGCAAAGATGCGATTACAGCAGCGACTATTTTCTGAAATAATATTATGCCCACAGTTCCTCGCTCTTGAATGTGTAGATAACGCGTAGCAGTTGTTCTCTTAAGACACGAATAGTCGCCCTGCCGCTCAAAAAATTCCTCACTTCTTGCAAAACCAGAAGGTTGAAAGGATTCAAGCACCGGTCCCTATCCTTTGCCAGAATAAATCTCATCAGCACCCTCAACACCACCTTTACTGCCGGATTATCCTCACACCTACACCTCGGTCTCCCAACGGTCTCTTCAATTCGGATTTTCCTACTATAATCCAGTACCTTTCACATGTGTACTACACGCCTCACTATTAAATCTTCCTGATCACATCTTATTTAATTTTAAATTACAAACTGCTTAGCAGTTTTCACTTCAAAATAGTCATCCACTAGAATATTACCACGTAATTCTACTTGATCCTGTGCTATATTATGTTTTCCAAGTCAAAATATTCCCATCAGGACCTTATTCTTATATGCCAGTACCCTGCGTACATGAATGGGTCTTAAAGACCTTAAAGACAAGTGTGGTAAGGTGTGCGCTGGATTCATCTGAACCAGGATAAGGACAAGTGGTGGGCTCACAGTTTCATAAAAGGACGCGCAATGTTTCGTTAGCTGAACCTACACTAGTTTTTCAAACAGGACTCTGCCCCAGTGAATTTCGGTCCCATTAGAACACCCATTAAACCCGTACACTGTTAATATTTTGGCAGGCTCCGTTATTGATCCAATCCTTTTGTCTTCGCCACAAAAACGTTGTTTGTTCGCTACAAACAGACGCATCAGATATAACAATGTCGGCTTCAACCTAACTGCACTATGGTTCATACGGGCCTTAGGACACGACAAGTGAAGACAATGTGCGTGCAGAATTATTACTACGGCGCGTAAGCTCCGCTACACACCCTAGCAAAAGCGTTACAATCGATGCCCACTTCCTATTCCTGTCAGGAGCACCACAATTTTGTGTCTGGCACGCGCAAACTAAATAACGAACCCAAGCGTGATGGAAATGAATTCAGCTGGAGTCAGTTCCTCACAACATTTACTGAACAGCAAATCCGTACTTCCGACAGAAATGGGGAGACGGCTGTGCCACATGACAAAGGGAGTCGTGAATTCTTTGCGACTGATACCACAAGGGACACCTACCGGGACTGCACGAGATTTAAATTTCCCGCAAACGTACTCAGAAACTGAGCAATATTCTGCACAGAAAATCCGAAACCCCAGGCTATGTTGTGCCGCAGGCAAGGTCAATGCTCTGCTGCATAGAAGAAAACTGATGGATTTAAAGAGTGCGTGGGTGTTTCCGAGAGTGCGTGGGTGTCTCCGAGAAGCGCCTTACCTCCGCCAGTCTGGTTTGGTCTTCACAGAATAGCCATCGGATTGTGGTGCATGGAAAAACCTAACCGCCGAGGGAGTGACGCTGCAACACAGCTCCCGGGCTTTAGTTTCACTCACCTCACTGTTAGCAACTTTTTTCTGCAGGGTCTTTCTTTCATCGCCTCACCAAGCACTGCCGCTTTATCGCACAGAAAGCGTGCATCCGTCGGGACATCCCGTGAAATCTACGGCGGCCTAGAAAAGCGTTAAAGAAAAGCACTATAGAACTTTGGTATCGTCATCCCGCTGACTTATATAACTACGTCCAACTTTTATGTTCAGGAAAACCACAACTGATAACATGTAGTACGTTTTCTATATTTCTACGACACGTTTCGGCCTGTTTGATTGGCCATCATCACGTAGTAGTATAATGTACATAAAAAAAAGAAAATTATTTCCGAACGAGGCTTCTCCCTTACAAATATTAAATACAATGATAATATTAAAGTTATTATTCCAAGAGGCCGAATAATAGTTACAAATGGTTGAGTATAAACACGTGCCTTGGTTCATTCTCATGTATACTGTAAACAGATCAGAGTTAAAACCCCTTTAAATAAAAAATATATGGGCCGATTCTTCTCATATATATATATATATATAATATAACTGCAATCAGCTCAAAGTATTCACTAGACTGGTGATGCAGTACATTGCGCGATGTGCAGTGACTGAGGTTCGTGACAAATGTTCACAGATGTCACTGGCGCAGTACTGTGTAGCTTTTGGTCTACACGTATAGCTCCTCACTATCGGCTTCCTTATTATAAGTCTGTAAGTGTTTGCATATCGGTATATTAAGTCTTCAGGTTTCCTGCGTTGTTATCACTTCGATGGCTAGCTTACCGACGCCGTGTTGCAAACCTGTTTCTGTTCGTAGGCTGTATAGTAGCTGCGGACATCAGTGCGTGCCGCATATGTGTTCCGCTCAACATATATTAGCATTATGGCACTCTGCGGTGTAAAACCGTCTGGTCTGGTAGATACGTACCAACGTTTTGAAAGAATCTGCTGCCTCCGAATTCAGGGAAAAGAGCAGGTCCCTCCGAAACGCCGGTACCTATCTACCAGACTATGCAACACCACATCCCAGATGACCACGCCCACCGCCACGTGAACCTCAAACCTGTCTTCGTTTAAGAGCTAGGAACTTTGAAATTTACGGTTGTCGACATACCGCATTGAGTCAACATCAATTACATTTAAAGACTAAGCTCGTACCGCGCAGTAAACACACACCGTCTCGGTTATAAAAACCAGCCAGTTAATGCTGTATAGGGAAATAATCGCTGTTTGTTCTGAGATCCACACAAAACACATAAATACACTGTGTGGGCAGAACGTAGCATTTTTTTAAATATAATAGCCACTAAGCTTTAGAGGGTTAAACATTTACAGTTCAGCATCAATATACAGTACATGTACAAACCACGGAACTCATCGCAAACAGTGATTTAGCTGGCCAGTCAAAATAATCTTTCAACCCTCTTTCACAGATACATGTCAGCAGGGGTTTCTTGCATCTGATTTCAGTTTTGTTACAATTTCAACAAACACATCGATGTTGTAACGTGCAAGGTGTCGCTGCAGTGGTTCCAACACAGTAACCTGAGTAACTACAGTCTTTAACTGTTGATTTCGTGTGTCATGTAGTGGCATTGCCTGTCAGTTGCTAAGAGAGGTGAAAGAACGAGTACGGAGCAATGGTGGAATGACACTGACAGACGAAAACAGAAGTACTCGGGAGACGGGGGGGGGGGGGGGGACCTGTCCCAGTGCCGCTTAAACTCCTCACAGACTCACTAATGGTACCCAAATACATTTAATGTTCACAAAAGCCCTGTCATCCCCGCTGTCTGGAGCTGTTGGTCCGAACAGTGCTTCTAACTTGCTTAGCGAATCCGGAGAAAAACAATACCCCGCATGCTGAATTCCACTTCAACCCTCAGCTTATCACTTATTGAAGAATCATGGAAGATTATTGAGCCACGAGACAGTGAAGGTCAGAGGGCGGAGGGGGGTGTTTGTAGCAATGGTACTTCCCGTAAACTCGCACTCCGTCAACCTAGCATCAGGCAGCCTTATGGAACGCTCCGTCCCTATATTGATTACTTAAGCACCGTGATACACCTGGCTTGTATTTTTCAGCCACTCGAAGCCGTAAATTAATGCAAATATTTGAAACACATTTCAGTCCATTCCTCAAAGTGAACACACTGTGTCTCCAGGAAAAACACTCGGTTCATGCTGTTGAAAGAAGTACTGATGCGCAAGATATAAACCAGCCGTGCGATTAAAATGAATATGTTTGCAATGTGACACCCGGTGACACATGTAGTAACCGCTGGGCTTTGAAGGGCTAATGTGCGTCACTGCACAAGCCCCAGCATCCACCCCCGGGCACCGAGTGTCTGTGTAAGTTCGTACTTGAATAAGATGCAGTCGGTTACAGCCATCTCGCACAGTGTCGTTTTGTATCGCCAGAACTCTGGAATCACATGTTCGAACCCTACGCAACACACAGGCACCTGCGTGGTTCGTGCCCGTGTTGTACTGTGTCGGTACGAGTACAGGCAGTGGGAAGGGCCGCCAGCCCGACCCAGTCCTGCCAAATGGCTGTAAGTCAGATTTAGAAACCAGTAAAATGCGAAGTCCCGAGATGCAATGGCTCCTAGTGCCAAACAGCGACAGATTCGTGTTGTGCCACTACAAGAGGCCGTGCCATGGCTCAAGCGCTTGGTTGCCGACTTTTACTGCGGAGATCCGGGTTCAAATCCAGGCCAGTCCATGCGAGATTTGTGGTGGAGATAATTGCCACTGGTACAGCTGCTTCTCAGAGTGCCTCAGTTTTTCTGTATCAGTACCACTCCGTCAGTACTATACCAACTGAGCTACACCCGCTGCTTATCGTCATTGCATAGCCAGGATCCAACAGTCATCATTTAGATAGAGCGCAAAAGACTTAGTTGTTACGTTAATATGAAATAAATACACACCAGCCCTACAGCTGTTGTGTCGGAGTGTAACACAACGGACGAGATGTGTGCCAAAGATACACCTCCCTGGGTCCTAACAACGAAACGCTTCCCTTACCCACTGAACGTGCACGCGTGACGTCCTATTTCACTTGTTAATTGACTACTGTCACCTTCACATCGCCCAGACATTCTGCACACACACTGTACTGGCCCCCCCCCCCCCGCATATTTTTAAAATGTAAATTCATCTGGTGAAGCTGTGTGTAAGAAGACAGGTATATAAAATAGGGATGTCACGTGAGGCCGCGGGGGAAATGGAGTTAAGCTTACACCAATTTTCAGGCAGACAGTACGAAGTTCAAAGTTCAAAACATGGTAGCATCACAGAAACTAACTGCAGGCAGTGGCGGGTGACAGCGGACCGTGCAGTGTTGCCACATAAGGCACACAGTGTTTGGCGTGTGGCTCAGACAGGATCGGAAAAGTAGCCTACAAGCAACGCCGCCAAACAGAGGGGTGTACACGCCTTAACGCAATACACAACTTCTGGCGGTGTTGCCTGCAGTTCGCAAAGCCTCGTTCCGGTCTGTGGATGCAACTGGGACCTGAAGTGAAGGTCGACTTCTTTGTGGATCGATATTGCTGAGAACTGGAACTGGTCGATAAATTTTAGCTAAAACCTCCAACAACGAACATCAAAAAGCCTACCCTTCTCTCTAGGAGTTGTTGCTAGGTCGCAGGGCACATACAGACGGACAGACAACGCGTTCCTTTCTTCTTTGTTACGAACAGCTAAGCTGCGCTGTGGAGGGAAAATCTACTATAACGGTTTACTGCAAAAGTGGTCTATAGTTGGAGTTAGCGACTTGAAGTCGTCTGGCTGTGATATGACCAACATTACACATTGTGACCACCATGCCCGCATGAAGACAGTGCAACACAATACAGGGTGTCTGGAGAAGCAGGCAATAACCACAACTGCATGAAGTGAATGCAAGCAACACGTACGGGGTTTTTGGACAAGTACAGCCACCTCTACCGCATGAAGTAGATGCGACCAGCACAGTACACGGTTATCGTCTGAAAACTTCCAACAATATGCACCCTATATTTCATTATTTAAAATTATCACAAAATCGCTCCACATTCGACATGTTTCGGTGGCAGTCACCACCATCAACGGAAGTTCATCTTGTAAGCTGGAACACTGCCGTTATACGTACAGCGCCGTTTATCTCGTTATAAGCAGCTGGAGTTTAACGCTGCATGAAACTAACTGCTTGCAACCAGTTTCTGCGTTATGCGTACCGCCTAAAAGGGATTATGGAAGCCACTTGGGTTTCTCACAAAATGGCAGTGAGATCAACTCTGCTCAGACACTGTAATGGCGGCTAGGAGCCCGGCTGTTGCACGCCTGCTGCACACAGCACTGAATTGCGAACACAAGGTGGCAGCGGCACGTATCGGCCTTATAATCACAAGGACAGGGCACATAACAGATCTATGATGATTCATTATCGATGCACACGGAGTGACCTTCGATGTAGCTAGAAGCCGGGGATTAACGCAGCATTCTCAGTCCCGCAGCACTGTTTCGCTTCGTTTCATAGTCCTTCCCTCTTCTACCTACCTGTTCACAGCAGGTGTAGAAGGTTTTTGTGATTTCATTTGATCGCACTCAAGCACACACCACAATCGGTAGGACTCATCTGGACGAGGGATCGGCCCGTCGCAGAGACCTCTCCCTGACAACACACAAACACTGTACAAGAGACAAATATCCATGCCCCGGTGGGATTCGAACCCACGATCCCAGCAAGCGCTCGGCCGCAGACCTACGCCTTAGGCCGTGGCTACATTGGAGTCAGAACCGACGCAACACAACAGTCTGGACAGACTCCAGATAAGGAAGCACAAATGGGCTACTGTATTGCTTACAGCAGCGCCTACGCTGAGCCCGCCACGCCTGGCGTGTTACCTCTGACCGCGGGTCGCAGCTGGTAAACCCTGCTCCCAGCTCCGACCGGCTTGCAGCAGGCGATGTGAACGTTACATGTTGTACAGGTCTGAGGATTACTGGGAAGAAGCGTTGCTGATGGACAGTAACGTTTGCTTGAAGTCCACGAAAAGCAGAAGCGGTGGATTCATCATCCTTTGGAATCAAGAACTGAAGGAGAAATTTTAAACTGTGCAAGACATTGAGAGAATTTCCTGATAAGTCCAGAGAGCACTGCAGACTGAACGTACCAACTTGGGTTTGAGATCTCTGTTGTGATCATTTTGTCTCTCTGGTCCCAAAGAGGCGGCAAGTTTCTCACAAGTTCTGTCAGATGAGTTTTGTCCGTTGCACTCCGAATCACGTGCTTACTGCAGCAGGTGTCTGGCCGGACTGTCGGCTGGAAACAAACCTACTTTGTTTCCAGCCGCCAGTCGGGAGTTGCTGGAAGAAGCTCGCCAGGCGACTCGGGTTCAGTGTAGCCGCTGCGATAAGCAATGCAGTAGCACATTTGTACTTCCTCACCTGGTGCCCGCCCAGACTGTTGCGTTGTGACGGTTCTGGCTCCGGTGCAGCCAGGGCCTTGGACCGCGCGGCCACGGGGATCGGCCACGCAGCACTGTCCTTCCTGAACAGCCGACAGTCACTTAGCCCGCCGGTAGCATTCCCGCCCTACAAGACAACCGAAGCTCCGTTGCAGTATCCAGAACTGCCTGCCACTGGCCACTCTGTCTAGCTGCGGCCATCAGACTGCACAGAAATTAAAACACCGTTCTACCCAACGCTGGCCAATTTCCTCAACAGCATTGTTTTTTGCAACGTTTCCAGGCTTCTCCCTTTTATCCTACGGGTAAAAGCAACATGCAGATACAGGTGAGAATGGAGCAACGGTGGAATGATACTGACAGGGGAACCCGATGTGGGCTAATCGGGGACAAACCAGTGTGTTGTGGGAACCACAAGAAACACAAAAATAAATTCTGTTAGCAGAACGTAAGAATTTTGTACGTGAAACCGGTTGTTGTTACATAACATAACGTGACCACAGGGCTTTACACAGTCAAATATAAACACTCAGTCTGCACGTCACACAGAGCACAGTCGTCTCCGTTAGTGACACCAACCGCTGGATGTTGTGCAGAAAACAATTCGCGTTTACGAAACATATGAACACCCTGTGTGAGCAGAATGCAGCGTGGCGCAGTGTTACAGCTGGTGGCACGTAACGAGTTTTGTTAATATTACACTGTCATCTTGTCTATGCCTATGGCTTCTAAGCAGTTTCATGTCAATGAATTAGATACATAGCTATTTTCAGTTAGACTACCTAACATAAACAAGTTAGGCAACAGCAACATGAATCACACACCAACTCGTGCACACAACTGTAACTTCACCACACGGCATCTAAAGTGTTGCGGCAATTATATTAATCTGAACTGTGTATTTTATTTGCTTAGTGTTCTGTGTTCCCCTGAGGATGGTGCTGTTGGCGCATCGAAACATGTTGGCATGTGATTAAAGCCTTTTACAAAGGTTGTCTTAGTTTATGTATTTTAATTTTTGTGCAGCAGTTAGTGTGTGATGCACAGTGCTGTGACATTGCGTGCAAGGAGAGGACAGTACAAAGCAAGATGGGAAACTGGCCTAAGTACGACATGGCACTCCCGGTGCGTTCGCTTCCGTTTGTTTCACATGCCGCAGTGGCGGATTCATGGATACAGCAGGGCTTTACTGACCGTTAGAAGTGCGTTGCTTGTTTCTGCCAATCGATAGTTGTCACTCCGAGAAGCGGTCGAGGCTTGCAGGTCTTCGTCCCTCTTGTCAGATTTGAACTAAACTTGGTACGTTTCGACAAACTATAGCTGAGACTCCCAGTGACAGTCCCTCCGTTGTTACACAGGGAAGGACAGACAGCCCGACATGGCAAACTTAACAGGCAAATTGTCACTACTGCTCAATGCAAACGCGCCGGCAATTAAAAAAAATGTAATATACTTTCTAATGCAGCTCCGGGGTGTCTAACTTATTTGGAAACGTGCAACGTATTATGCAAGGAAGGCGTCGCGTGCCGCTCAGGGCGAATCGAATTTGAAAGAGAAAAACAGAGGGCCCCCCCCCCCCCCCACAGTTGGTTAGCACCATCCTGAGAGTCAGTCGCCTCTTGCACAGAGAGCACGCTTGTCTTTATAGAAACAGAACTAGAACGTAAAGACGGGCCACTGCGCCTTCAATTCCGGATGATTTCGCTTTAATGCCGTTCCAAATTAAATTTCTTACGCACAGCAACATAAGCACAAGTACCTCCCTGCAAATATAATTGGTTTTGCAGCTTCCTGCGTGGTAAAAAAATGTTCCTCCCAAGCCAGGTTAAACTCAGAGACAGCGATATTATCTTCCTATTTTATTCTCTACGGAGTGTTTCTTTTATAGCCGCACAAAACACGGCGGTTTTATCGCACAGAAAGCCTGCAACCGCCGAGACATCCCGTGACAACTCTGCGCTCAGGCCGGCGATAAAAGAAACGAAATGTACCTTAAATTTGAAAAACTGGGCCCCCTGAAGGACACTTTACATAAATTGGTTCACCTACAACCAACCAACCAACCAACCAACCAACCAACCAACCAACCAACCAACCGACTGACTGACTGACTAACTGACTGACTGACTGACTGACTGACTGACTGACTGACTAACTAACTAACTAACTAACTAACTAACTAACTAACTAACTAACGCTGCACTGTAAAAGGCTGCAACACTCGCCTACAATGCATGCCCCACGTGCCTGCAACAAAGTGACGCTAACAGGCGGTAAAACAAATCGTCATGTTGAAACCGGCTTTCCAATTCGTCACAGTAAAAGTGGGATTTAATCTGTAGGTTGAATATTTACTGCTTTTTTAATTGGAGGCGTCCCACTGATAGCAGCTGCATGTGCAATAGGTTGGAACTCCTGTTACAGATATGATGGTATTAACATTTTCTTCAATTAGGCTAAAAGAAGCCTACAAATGACACAAATTCCAGCTGACACAGCTGTTATATCGATATGCACAGTACCAAGTCATGTTCGGTAGCAAAGCTGCCGTCACTAAACGCTTCAGCTAGTAAATAGCCACTTTCGAGCCAGTTCCAGACACTGTACATCTTAGATCTAAGTGCAATGAACGCCACGCATTACAATATGCACTTCTAAATTGTAACTTCTCTGCAGATGGATATATCACAATATTACACAGACACATAAGGAGTATCTTTCGAAGAATGAAAATCCTAAAATCTCAAATTTCAAAACACGTTAAAAAGTTGGTTTTCCGGGGTTCCTGGGTGCAGTCCTCTTTTTGTCGCTTCGCATGCAATATCTGTCAAGAAACTGCTCCAGGCGGGCGTGGCTAAAAAGGTGCCCATACCGGCCAGTCCAGTTCGTATAATACGATTTTTTTGGTTGAGGGGGCACTCCATTAGCCACGCCCGCCCAGTGCTCAAGAGTCGCTAATGACCTCATTTCTGCAGTTATGTGATCTCGCCTGCGTCTTTCCTAATGTCAGCGCTTCCGCCTCAACAGACGGTGGGCTGTCCCCTGCTTGCTGGAACGCTAACGGGCGAGCAAGTGGTGCAGCTCAACAAGTGGCAGGACAGGTCAGTTCACTTGCGGCAAGCGTAAACAAGTGGCAATGAAGTGGCGCAGACAGCTGAAAATTCACGGCAGGTGTAAAGTAACCGACTTTAAAAAGCGAAGTATAAAAACCACGCAGTCATGACAGACGTTCAGAAGACAGTGAATATGGAGACTGTCTTGAGGAGTGTGACTCCGTGCAGTTTGGTACACGGAGGCAACAGGTCGCAAGAAAACGTCGCTACCGATATACCATGCACAAATTTAAGTTGCACCACGTTGACAGTAACCTGGGCTTATGGATAAAGTAAAGTAAATTTGTTGCTGTCCAGCCACGGAGGCGTATAAGGGGAGTAGAAGTACAACTCCACTCGTTCTTAACCTCGACACTTATGCAGGTGAGTGGTCAACACCACGATGCAGCCACTTTACTCCAGGGCAAGAACCCCTGTAGGCCGTACCCATTGAATGGGGCCTGGTGGGCCACGGGGCCGATACGGACGTTTCGGAGAGGAGAAAGAACTCTTGCTCCAGCCGGGGTTTGAACCCCGGACCGTCCAGTCCGCAGTCTAGTCACTGCACTATACACTGCGGTACCCTGGCTCGTGAATTCAAACTGTTTAATTTATGGAGCAAGGGCCTTCTTGAGCGGCTGACAGTTGCCCAGCTGCTCAAGATAGCTGTCTGCATTTTACGTACCCTGAAGGTTCACCAACTGTCGTCATCCTACGCCCCATAAATCCAGCTCACGCCCTTCCAACCAATCTCATTAAGACCCATTTTAATATTGTCGTACCATCTACACCTAGGTCTTCCGGATAAAAATTACGTAGCGTGGAACAGTCTTGCCTGAATCTCATGCCTCACATTATTGTGCTGCCAACTGCGGCCTTGCCATAACCGTCCGCACGTGACTAATGGCATCGGTCCGTCCGTCTCACAAACAGCAAACTGACAGTGCAGCACAACAGCCGAGCCCCCCCCCCCCCCCAATACAATTCCATATTGGTGCAGCCTAACTCCCTTTGTTAAGGCACTAGCCGTGTCGTTTCGCCATACCGTGTGCACCGCAGTTTCAAACGTTTGGCCGATTTGTACCAAACTGAGTACCAACGTTACGGTACTGCCGGTCACCATCGTGTCGTGGCGGTATGACAGGAAGGCAATACCACTCCCGCAGGACGGAGATCTTAGGTCTACAGACGACAGCCCCACCACGGACCTCGGGGAGGGCTGCCGGCCGCTACGTTTGTTTTATGACGGAAAAGAGACCAATACGAATGTCGTATGCTGTAATTCCCTAGAATCAGTACTCGAAGGCATGGCGAACACACGAACTTCTGAGGTGAGACCAACATTAGAGATCTGAAACCGTGCATCAGTACGGTAACTTCATAGAACATGCAACACTCGTACTAATTGCTACACCAAAACCAACTAAATTCACTGTGCGCTGTTTTATTGCCGTTTTCACTTCACTCCGACATGTTTCGACGTACGAAACATCGTCTTCAGGGAATGCACCAAAGTCTTTTACATCTGTTGGCAGGCTCGAGCCTGCACTCCCTGAAGACGACGTTCCGTACGTCGAAACAGGTCGGAGTGAAGTGAAAAAGGCAACAAAAACAGCGCACAGTGCATTTAGTTGGTTTTAATGCAACAGTTAGTGCCACGACAATGCACGGAGTCAGCAGTGTTAAACATGCAACACTGGTTAAGGCAGCTTTTCTGAACAACTAAGAGAACCATACGGTCGTACGAAAATATGATTTAGCTTTCGCTCTAATGGCAGTAACTAATGGCAGTAACTAATGGCACTAACTAACGGCAGTAACTAATGAGGCACCCAGGCGGAGCAGCAAGCAGAATCTGGCACCGACAGCAGCCGTGAACGCACCGCACGTCTGTTTGTGAGACGACAATCAGCATTTTGCCTTGCTGATTCCGCAAATGTGACTTGCATTAGGTGGAATGTGTAACATATGTGAAGATTTAATTAACTGTAATTGTGTTTGTATTGTTAATTGTATTTGTATTGTATTTTTATTTGTATTGCAATTGTATCTGTATTGTAATTGTATTTATTATGTGCAGTATGTGTCCTTTATTGTTTTTGTAATTTTGTGTGCTGTGTTTTTTTGAGTGTGCTGTGTTTTGTTTTAGTGCGGTGTGTTATTTTGTGTGTTGTGTCTTATTGTAGTACCGCTGCCACCGGGTACAAACCCATTTGCAGTCAAAATAAATAATAAAATAATAATAATAGATTATGATAGTGATAATAATATAGCGACAAGGCTAAGTACGCGCGGAGCTACACCTCCATTCTCACATACGTCTACATCGTGCGGTGCCTAACTAAATATCGAAGGCTCGGCCGTTACAATACACGCTAACAGGCCGCACCCTCCGTGCACACTTGCACTTGTGTGTTGCACGACTCACAGAATGAAGTGAGACAGGCCTGCAGTCTGGACTGGCCGCTGCAGTGGGGGAGCACAGTGCTGACTGCAAGGCACGGAACCAATCTGCAAGTACAGTTCGCGTTACGTTGCGTTGTCCAAGCGTTAAAGAAGAACAGGGAAGGGTAGCTTTATGTTTAGGCCCGCCTGCTGTTTTTGGCCAGTAGCTCAGTGCAGAAAGAAGGCTCGTTAACGAAAAACAGCCAACGTATATACAACGTACTACTGAGGCGCGTTCGCGTAACCATCTTTGCCTTGGAAAAGCAATAAGTATTACATATTCTGAGCGTGTGTGTGTGTGTTTGTGTGTGGCCTTAGTTATCCAGCATGCAAAGCGCATGCGCCGTACTGTATTGTCATCTGTGGCCTGTCCGACTGTACCATATTTTTCCACGTTATCTTGTACACGGCACGATTTTTGGAAAGGAAGTGTGCGAACACGGAACCCTAAACCGTTGCGCTGCTTGACATGGCCGTTACTAGGCTCGTTTTGTATTGTCACCCAGTAAAGCAAACAAACACATGGTCCGAAACGTCGTGATCTTAAGAAACGATGCACAAAAAGACAAGAAACGATCAGATTTAAGGTTCGCCTTATTTTACTGGTCTCCTGCAGTGAACGCTGTAACAGGCATGGTCCGACGTGGAACAAAAACCGTAATATTTGCAGACGTGACAGCGCGAGACCCTTACCTTTGAATCATGAACTCGCCCGTTCAACTTTCATACTTTGCCTATGAGGGCTTTACCGGTAAAACCAGGGGGTGTGTATAGAATATGTTTCTGAGGGTCGACGCGTCGTGACGCCAGCGTCGACCGGTATAAAGGGGCGGGATAGGCGTAGTCCTGGGAACATTCGCTGTCAACTGAACGGCCGCACTTCGGACGCTTGTTACAAACTGCCGCTAACTTTGACACTCGGCGCTCATCTGGGGAGTAACGGCGTGGGTGGTTTGTTGTTGTTACTGCTACTGCTCCTGCTACTGTGCGCTCGCCGCCCGCGGACGGGATCACGCGGCGCCAACACAACAGAGCTAAGGTAAGACGCATTTATGGGAATATCATTTGTTACGTGTAAGTTCCTTAAATTTAAAAATACAAGCACCGCACGTGCAGCCACGGTACAAAATAGAATTAATACCGACAGATGGATTATTCTTATACTAGTATGCACGAAATATGTCCATATTGTTCCTCCTACACGGCAGAATTAGTTTAAAAATATAATAATAATAATAATAATAAATTGCAACTGAACGCCGTCTAAGCAGTACCATCAGTATTACCAAACCTGGTACTGTGCCAAAAAACTACACAAAAGTTTAGAACCGCTGCATCCCCGCCCTGCTCTGTACATTCTAATGCAGAAAGCAGTAACACTTAACACATGCAGTATAGGCAGGACAGTGAATAAAAAGTGCTTGGTCAGTGAAACCCGCGCTCTTTTGAGAACCAGCTGAACTGCTGTGGGTTCAGGGCAAATAATAATAATAATAATAATAATAATAATAATGACTCAGCAGCCTAATTGGCAACTGGAACCAGCTAAGAGCGTTGCGGACGCCACCAACAGCAACAAACATCTGAACGCTAAGTCAGACTGAAGAATTCGTACGACAAAATTACGGGTTTAGTTACAATTTGAAAGGCAGTTCTGAAGGATACTGTGGCGTACATTCGTATATACTTAGACACGCTACAGAATACAGAAGTACAATATGGCTGTACTACTGAAAAGGAAATGCCTTAATTGTACGACAGTGCTTGTCATTTCTTTAAAAAAAATAAAACATTACAGAAAATTTTTTTCCCCTGAATGGGCAAGAAATTTAAGCTGCTGTCAGCGCAGTATCCTTCCCGCCGCTGAATCTCTTAAACTTGCAGTAAATATCGGTTTCGAAATAACATTAACATTTCGTAAGTACTGGAGGGCACAGTGTTGTGAAGAGAAAATATCAGTGACTGAGTGAGCGTACCTGTCGGTAGTTGCGCGTGTGTGTGTGTGGGGGGGGGGGGGGGCGAGGGGGTGAAGGGCACCGCAGCAGACGCTACGGACTCACCGCAGCGTGAACCTTATTGTGCAACCGTGTGATGAAGGTAGTTTGTTTTTTCCGTGTAATGGAGCAACGGTGGAATGAAATTTGACTGGCGAAAACTGAATTATTCGGGGAAAAACCTGTCCCAGTGCCACTTTGTCCACCGCAAATCCCACATGGACTCACCCGGGATCGAAACCGGCCCTCCGCGGCGACAGGCCGGCGACTAACCGCCTGGGCCACGGCACGACCACCTGTCGGTGTGTGTGTGTGTGTGTGTGTGTGTGTGTGTGTGTGTCTGTGTCGCGCGAGCGGCGCGGAGTGTGCCATTCTGCACGTGTCTCCCACCGCACTGCTGAACATTACTGGGCGGAAGTTCGAAGCACGTCAGCCACTTCCGCTAAACGACGGTCAGGAATCCTGGTCTCTTCCCTCGACAGGCCAAACTGATAATCAAAGAACCGTTCAAATTGTTTCCACAAACACAGCATGACTGATGGACATCTAGCGAACCTGACTTGCTTTAGCACCTGAACCCGCGTAAATCTTGCGTACTGCACACGTCCACGAATGGCGGCTCGACGAGGGATGAGCAAATGCGTTTATTGGCTGCTTAGTTGCAGTACGAATACTGGCGACGGCAACGATGACGACGACGACGACGATACTGCTAATAATAATATTATTATTCAATTCAGTTTATTCATTGCAGACTTAAGAGTGGGGGGAGGGTCGTGGCAATTAACAACCAGCACGAATACACAAACGCACCGATACACATGCATGACACAATTACACAAACAAAACAAAAATAAAAAAACCAGACAAAGTTACGGTCGAGTACAAACTCAAAGCCCTACTAAAATATTTACACGTTCAAATAAAATTCTAATACAAAAGTAACACCCAGCGTTTAGTGAGCAATTAGAGTCGGGTAAAATGGAACATTTGTATTAAGGCAGCGAGCGACAGCTTTGCTGGACGCGTCAGTATCTCTGCGGAGAGAGTTGGCTGCTCTCGCGCGTCTGGCCGTATTAAACTGAAAACGTGGAGGTCTCTAACTTTACGGAACGGATGGACAAGTTTCTCAATTCGTAAAGCAAAGCTTTGCCTGTACAGGCCTGGGCAGGCCCTTAGGGCTCCAGGAGGTTGACGTTCCCAGAATTTCTAGACAATTGGCACAAGAAGGTGGCAAGATTGTCAGCCTTACGCACCGGCCGCCCTTACCCCCAGGAGACATCCCTAGTACTGAGTCGACCCCAGGGCCATAGTGCGGCCGTAACGATTAAATCAATGAAAAATCCCAATGACCCCATCGGGAATCGAACCCGCGACCTTATTAACAGAAAAGCATCAAGATAATATCTTCTCACGTGAAGGGCGTGAAGCTTTCGATGCTGAAGTGAGCTGCCAATAGCCATGGTAAAAGAAATGGTTGTGGCACAAGGATACAAATTTCCGCTGAACGCGTTACAGATTTCAGGTGCCTGCACACGTGACAGAGTCCCGAGCAACTGACGCTTATCTCAGCTTGGGTCTAATTAAGATCAAGTACAAAAACAATAAACATCCAGGCGTAGAAAAAGAATATTTTATAGATCGAAGGAAGCCTAATGATTTAACTGACCGAGACAAAAATATAGCCAACATTTTCGTTTGACGCAGCACTTGTCCGCAGTTAGAAGTGTACTAGTGACTGCAGAGAGACAGGTGGTCGGTTGCCACTGCCAGCTGCACACACCACACCATGTGCCATTGAGGGACGTGGTCCGCACAGGATCGAGGGCTGCAGTAGATGTCTGAACACACACACACCGCCACGACTTACAAGAATGTTGCCTCTAATTATATTTTCTATATTTAGAATATTTTATATTTAAATGTTTTACAGTACGACTTGCACATACTTAATACAAAAGCAAATTCACATATTTTGTCCACATAAAAACTGGTATCAACTACACAGTTCACTGAAGGTTATGAATTTCACAGATGTTACCGTTTTTACTATAAACGGTTTTAAGCTTGGTATGTACTCCCTGAAGATGGCACTGTCATGTCGAAACATGTCTGAGTGAAGTAATTATAATATCATCTACACTGTAAGTGCACTTAGTTACTACATTAAACGGAAATATTGATTCCAAATGCACGGAATAAATAATTTTAAAAATACAAACAACACGTTAATAAAATGTAGTTTTCAATCTATTGCGACTGCCAAGTCCAACAGCAGCAGTCCGTGCAATACAGAAGTCAAAGCGTTCGCATGTACACACACACACACACACACACACACACACACACACACACACATATTGAGCAGGATTAGTTTTCGTAGTGCAAGCGATGACTCTCGTGTTACCGTATTCAGTTACACAAAGTTAGCAGGCCGCCAACGCTGTATAAATCAATATCGAACGGCATCACAGTGCAATCATAACTGAATTAATAACAGGAACAGCTTTGATATTATCAGCGAACAGAAAACATCTGGCATATTTACCAATACAGCACGGTCATCAATTAAAAAGGCCGTAACAATAAGGGAGCAGCGACGTCGTCCTCAGCACAGTGACCAGGCTATAGGCTGCACGATGCGGGGTCAGATTCCCGCAGGGACCGGACACTTTTCCCTTCTTCGAAACGTCCCGATCGCCAGTACCGACGACCCGACATTCTCCATTGTTAGGAACGGCAATGTGATTGACGTTACGGCGACGCTAGCGCCAACATGGAAAGGCAGGAACCATGGTAACCACAGGGAAAATGTTCGTTCGGAGATCCACACGTCCTGAGGCAGTACTGTGCGGTGAGAACCTCAAATTTCCTAAGCGTCTCCTCCCCCTCCCCCCCGGCAATATTTTATGTACAAATGGCAGGCACAAAATGAATATTTACGGGAGGTGCGAACGGTAAACCTCACCTGAATAGGTGACGTGGCTCGTCCGTCGAATGAACTGGCCAGCCCTACTACAGATTGTACGCTGTTCAGTCGAATGGCTTCCGCAAGCAATTAATTTCAACGTTATGTGTACTTTAGTACTGCATATCCACGCGTGAAAGTTACTTTAACAAATCAATTGACCAAACCTTCTGCTGAAGCATCATGCCACAGCCATCAGTCCACGACTTTCGTATACCGAACACTACGACTCGAAATATTGACACAGCTAACCCTGCAAAGCGCAGTGCTGTTGCACCCAGAAGCACTGTATTTACGTGCTTCATGTGATTCTCAGAATAAACAATGATTATGATCCTAAAGAGAATTAAATGATTAATCTTTGTAATGGCAAAGCAATGTGTTCTCTGTGGGTTATGTACGTGAATTTCAAATATTATTTAAGAGTGCTTTGCGCTTTAAACCTTGACGCGCCTTTGCCTTGAGTGTAGCTGCAGTAGGCCGCTGTTCTGCAGAACAAGCGTCAGACTCCACCCCGCAAGTCCCCGCGCGTGCCATGTTCTTACTACCGACTAGAAGAATTAGGAAAAGTATGAGGTTACGGTGGCTGCCAAGGCACAATCTTCGTACGAAGTTTTGTGAAAAACAGTTGGCTCAAAAGCCACGGGAAAAGATGCAAAGAGAATGGCGATCTCATTAACCTAATTTCTGCCTACGCAAGAACAGCGGGTTAAAATAGCGGCATATTCCCTGCCATGTCTACAAACATTAACTCCAACATATCAGATCATATTTCATTATCACAGGATACAATGCACGTCGACTGTCGATGTTCTATAAGCAATTACTTGGCCTTCCATCAGCTTACAGCTTACTGCCGCCAAATTATGCCCTTTAAACACTAAGACTAGCATGAATTATAGTTCAACATTCAGTCCGTACCGCGCAGTAAACACACTCCGTCTCGGTTATAAAAACCAGTCAGTTAATGCTGTATAGGGAAATAATCGCTGTTTGTTCTGAGATCCACACAAAACACATAAATACACTGTGTGGGCAGAACGTAGCATTTGTGAATGTTAAACCTGGCGGTGCATATAGTAACCACTGGGCCTTAAGGGATTAAGTAAATCAAAGCAAGCATGCAAGCAGTGGCATACAGCGATGTGAAAGAGTCCTTACAGAAGGTAAATGATCTGATTTTTGCGTGATAAGCGTCAACGGGGACTAGCTGATGAGGTCACCGTCACGGCACTGTAGATCCCTGCCTCACACAGTGTGACAAAAAGAAATGCAAGCCATTCAGCTACGGCAGTTAACACGGCTCTGCCAATGCTTACGCAAGCCCCACGTGATGTTCTTCTTGCGTGATTTTCAGTCTGCTGACTGCCAATTTGTGTGTCACTGTATCAGCCGTAAAATAAATTGCTAGTTATTAGGTTTCCCAGATAATATTTTGGGCGTAGTCAAATTCTTTCTTGCGCTTTCCAAGTTTTATTTTGCCCTCTTTCAACTGCCTGTCCATCTTGGGCCGCACTTAAAGCAGCCGCGCCGCGACTCAATAACGCTTCATACGCCGCAAGATGAGCAGCTGTCATGTCGCACTTCGGCCTGTCGAAAGCTACCACTGCATGACGAGTGACACCAGCAGTTCTCCTAGCCGTCCGAGTACAGCAACTGCACAGGACTGCCGCGCAGTTGGTGCATTCGTACGCGTCACTGCTGCCCAAAGTCAGGGTGCAACCGGAAGGCCCTGCGACCGGCAACTGGATCAAGTTTCGGTGGTTTTCCTGGGTCCTAGAGCAAACTGTGAGTTATACTCGATCCACGTACGTAGGTATAGGCCTATACGCTGTGTGTGTGTGTGTGTGTGTGTGTGTGTGTGTGTGTGTGTGTGCTGCTACCCAGAACACAAACGCTCAGAAATTCTCTTCCATTGCTAACCCAATGAAGCACAAAGTTCAGGTACTGAAATTCAAAAATTCAATTTCCATCTCACAGAAAACACCCTGCATGTTCATTACACGGATTAACTAACTGTGTGCAGTCACGTGTTCTCACGCCTGAAAACACTCCATGGTCAGATTCAAGGTTTGGGAACTTTACAGCACGCGGTCCATATAGTTACCGCCGTGCTGAACGGATTAAGAACGCCTGCACGTGTGTAAATACACAGCTGTCTTGCTGTCTGTCCTTCAGCAGAACGCCATGATCACGTATAGAAAGTGAAGGTGGAGCTCCACGTAATCTTAACCTTGGCACTAGTTAGACGTGAATGGTCAGCTTCACGACCCCATTCTCTTTGCTACGCCGCCCCCCCCCCCCCCCCCCGGGGTGGGCACCGGGGCCAGTCTTGAAGGCTGTTAGAGAAGACACAGAGTCAAACAGCATTTCCACGGTCGTTCAGCCCACAGACCAGTCACTATATCGACCGAGCAATCCTGACTCCAAACACATGTTCAAGATAACTTAAGCAGAAACGTGCAGCCAAACGTTCTGTGAGTGCTACAACACGCAACTGCCCAAGTCCCCCCGGTACATTCCTAGAACGGATCAAGCGAAGCGATCCATGCAAAGCAAGCTCAGTTTGAACGATTCGAGTTTGGTTGCATCATCCATAAACATCCTTCCAGGTCCACAAATTCTCAGTCCACTGGCACTTAATACACGCTCAGCATTCACAGGCATGCAAAGTACCGGGTTTTATCACACACACGCACGCACGCACGCACGCACGCACACAGAGGTTGTTATGAACCAGCGGAAAACAGAACACCTGCACACAAAGCGTATACTGGCATGACAGCCGGAAGGTGAGGTTGGCAAAGTAGGGCCTAAGCATTGGATTACTAGGTTCTGGGCCTTAGGGACAGAAAAAGACGTTTCGAACACTGGACTTGTTTCCATCCTCAGGTGAAACAGGAATTCAAACGGTGCACTTCCTTACGTAGCACACAAACTTCACTACAGGGCGTTCTTTACATTCACAATGTCACGCGGTATCACGGTACTCGCGTGAGTGGGACACTCAGGCCAATAGCACAGGTACGGCCTCCCCCCCCCCCGCCCCGCCCCGCCCTCCATAAGGCCCGCAAGTAAATATGGCCTTTCGCTGCACCGATTTGCACGAAACTCGAATGCTACGCTGTGTCGAATGGTAAACAGGCGCCGACGTTTCGGAGAAGCGGAATGCTACTATCTTCAGAGAAGTTTGGAAGACTGGCTACTGTTGATAAAACTAAACGTATTTTCCTCGACTTTTACGTTCCTGGCAGCAGGCCTGCACGCTGCACGTTATGACGAGCTGCACAGAGTGTCGCTGAGCGACGACAGCGCAAACACTGCAGGCGACAGGGCGTCCATACTACTAATACTTACAGTAAACAAGCATTACATTCACATGCAGCTTCTGTTACTTGATGCTTATTCAAAAAGACAAGCAACAGGCTATAAACTACATTTCACGGAACAAACGATCAATATTATATATACAGTGTCACTATTACTGCACGAACACTGAAGGAAAGTAAATATTTATACAACTTCATACACCTTTAACCTTTTAAAGCCTAGCGGTAACTTTACATACCACCAGGTTTAACGTTAAAAAATTCTACGTGGTACCCACATTGCTTTTATGTGTTTTGTACGGATCTCAGAACAAACAGCAACTTTTGCCTTTTAAAACATTAAGAGACTGGTTTTTATAACCGAAGTGGAGAGTGTTTACAGCGCGGTACGCGCTGAGTCCTTATATAAAACAGATACGCTTCGTCTTTAAAGGGTTAAAGCCCAGTGGTTACTGTGCGTACCGCCAGGTTTAACATTCACAGATTCTGCGTTCTGCCCACACTGTGTGTTTATGTGTTTTGTGTGGATCTCAGAACAAACAGCGATTGTTTCCCTATACAGCATTAACTGGCTGGTTTTTATAACCGAGACGGAGTGTGTTTACTGCGCGGTACGGACTGTACATGCATTGTTCATGTTAAACTTAATCTTTAGAAAACGCCTTACAAAGAAAGACACACAACACTGCGGTCCGTTGACAATGCAGTTGCTTACGTTGTTTCAAATGCTGAATCGTTGGCTTCTCACTTTACAGTCTAAGAGAAAGAGAAGAAACAGAAACTGAACGAAGCGCACCCTTCCCCCCACGACAATTGAAAGTGTAGTGCCTCTTATTACGCCTCACCCCCCCTCTCTCTCTCTCACCTTTCAAGGGTAACATACGTTTTGAAATCACACAGCAATCGCATATTACGCGAAAAGAAGAAAAGAAACATTATTTGAACAGTCCAAACAGAATAAAGACTTTCATGTCTTTTCCCTGTGGAAGGATGGGCACGCTCAGCACACGCAAGTTTAAACACGCAGTACAGCGTCCCTTTTGTTTAATCGTCTTGATTATCGACGTAGAGAAATATATACTGGAAATAAAATGCGCATTTTACTACAAAATTTGTTCGGAACGTTTTTCGCTCTGGTAAATCGTTTATCACATTACGCTCAAAATACACACAGAAACACGTGTCGGTCGTCAAAAATGTGTGACGTCATTAAATTTAAATTACTAAAGGACTTCTCGCAAAATTTTTCAATATAAAAGTTCACAAAGATCCAATAAAAAACTTTCAATTTGTTACGTGCGTACGGTCAGGCAGGTAGCCAAGAAAATTCGAACAGACGCTCGGTAGGGGTGTGGTCGCCCTTGGAGGTGCAGCCCACAAATGCCTTGTCAATACGTGCGGTCGCGGTACAGTTTTTAGACGGTATTCAGTCCTCATTTCCAGTCTTGTGTTAATTACATGAGTATGCTGTAATTTCTTAATCGGAGTGTTACTGCGTGTTTAGAATTTAACGTACTGTGTAACTTACCGCACACTGCCAGAGACAGTCACCACAGCGCGGACAGAGATCGGACACTTGTACGTGTCAAATATGCGAGCCAGTTGTTGGTCACTGAGTGTACATATGCAGTCACACTGTGTAGAGGCAGTGCCGTGACAATGGGTTTTAAACACTGTCAGCCAGAGAACTGATTGCGGTTATAAAACCTGCAATCATTGTTGATTAATTTGAAAAGTAAGTGTTTTTGCGTTGAAAAATCAGTTCCGTTTTTTAATTACATTTATGTGCCAAGCTCAGCCTAAAATGTAGTTAAAGACCCAGTCCGTACCGCGCAGTAAACACACTCCGTCTCGGTTATAAAAACCAGTCAGTTAATGCTGTATAGGGAAATAATCGCTGTTTGTTCTGAGATCCACACAGAACACATAAATACACTGTGTGGGCAGAACCTAGCATTTGTGAATGTTAAACCTGGCGGTACACAAAGTGAACATTACTCTCTAAACAGTTAACGAAATCGGTCACGTGACAGTTGAGGTTCACATGGCGGTCAACTATAAGAAACACTGTCTTGTGCGAAAAGTCGGTAAATCTGTACCAGACTACACGGCGTCACACCCCAGCCACGCTTCGCACCTTGCGTAATACGGAATGTTTACAGACGTGAAATGTGGACACAGCCAACAGCAGCAAGATCCCCTTTACCCACACGTAATCTTGACTGTCATTATCACCTGAATCCATTACACAGACCCCTCTAATATGCTGCCATTCCGTATAATTACTATTTATTATTCTCGTCCTCTTTGTCTGCGGTTCTCTGTCTCCCTTGGTCTGTCTTTATCTTTCCTGTCTCACATTTTACCGTCCTCTCCATTCTTTTCAACTAGTGCAACGAGTTCTTCAACTTATGCAGCACGTTCCATCATCACGCAACGCAGCTTGAAAACACTTCAAAGAGGTTATACTGACGTCTCACAAGACAAGTTAGGAAATGTCCGCAGCACGTAACACTTCTGGCGCGTTCACTCGGTTATTGTCCGTGTAAAGTTTGTCCGTATCTTAGCAAAAGGTTTAGAGTAAATCTCGCTGAATTGTTACACCCAGATCGTCAACTGTTTCTTCGGCCTCAGCTCGCAACTCACAGAACACAGCCTGTACGCGTTACAGACACCAATCGCATAACGTGCAGACGTGCGGACGGACGGACAAAGCTAATAGTCGCTTTTCGCAACTGGTCTGCAAAGGCACTTAAAAACAAAACTCAGAATATTCGAGTAATGTTATTTACAATAATACATTAAGCACGTTCACGTCCACTTGTAACGCCGCGCAGTCTGTAAGATCACTGACTGCTGTGTTAAACGTCCACGTGCCCTGCCTGCCGAGAACAGTCGCACAGCAGAATACAATTACTGCAGGCTCGACAACGGACTGGTGTACACTCAGCTGTTCAGACTGGCCGCTGAACACATTTAATTACGACTGGTCGGTTGATCCATGCGTGCAGAGTGCACTCTGTGCCAAGTTCCAACAAACAACAAGCAACTGTTATGAACTGGTAGAATGAAGGGCATGGACTTGTCTCTCTGGTGACGTACATAAACACAATGCCCCTTTACAAACTACAAATAAATAAATAAATAAATAAATAAATGTGTGTGTGGGCGTATGTGGGATTGTGCGAGAACTGACCACGTGACTGTGGCGCCTAGACACACGCTGCCCCATCAACACAGCGTCCTTAAACAAATAAAACCTTCTACAAGTGATTCGGCAGCTCTTGGCCGATGGAAACTTCTTACCGGAAGGCTGACGAAGTGCAACAAGTACGTGCGGTCTGCACTTGCCACGGCCAGCTGCGGCAGGCTCTTCATTGTGATGCTGACAGCAGCAGCACGTTCACACTTCAAATAAAACTGGACGTTTCACTAGCAATTATATGTTAATATTTTAAGCATAACGCCTTGAAGCAATGAGAGTACTGACAGTTTTGTGTCCCCAAGAGACGTAACAACAGGTAGCGGCACAGTGCCGATCCCAGTGGCCGCGCGGTCTAAGGCGCAGGTCTGCGGCCGAACGCTTGCTGGGATCGTGGGCTCGAATCCCATCAGGGGCATGGATGTTTGTCTTGTACAGTGTTTGTGTGGCGAGGTACAGGCCTCTGCGACAGGCCGATCCCTCGTCCAGAGGAGCCCTACCGACTGTGGTGTGTGTTTGAGTGTGATAAGGCGAAAATAAAAACTCTCTACACCTGCTGTGAACAGGTAGGTGGAAGAGGGCAGGACTGCTAAACAAAACAGGCACAGTCCGCTGTAACAGATCACACAAACAGTACATATTTTCATGCGAATCACATTATATATTTTTTATCCTGTCTTAAGCCTTAGCAATGCCACCTGCTGAACCGTCAGTGTCTCTCTGATGATGGCACTACGGATCGTCACAGGAGACTGACTCTGGTGTGGGTACCGTATGTAATACTCAAGGACGGGCCCCTGTCACACAATTGAATCAGCAGATCTTCTGCATTATTTTTACAAAACACAGGTACTTGTGTCAATCCACACCTCAGAAGTAATTAGACGCATTTTCTTTACATCTGATATATGGCGTCTAACTTAAAGTCATACGGCACATGCAATTTCCGTTCATGAATTTCACTCACTGCGATCTCTTTTGCTTTCTCGCGCTTTCAAGCGGAAGGTTCACACACGCCTGCTCCGCCTGGACACCCCACGACACCCCATGACTTCTACGTCCACGCTACGGACGCACTGTCCAAAAACCGCACTTATGTTCGACTGGGGCAGCATGTACGCACTTCCTTCAAAACTGATCCTCGTATAAACCTGTGTGTGCAGTATCATCAGAGTCTGGCAATATTTTGAACAGTTGCATAGCTCGACATGTAGATCACTAATACTGCAGCTGCAGGGACTCGAAGTCCGACAGACGTGTTTGCTTTACACAGCTACATCTTGTTTCTCCACGCACTGCCTCAGAACACACACACATACACACACACGCGCGCGCGCGCGCGCACGCACACACACGCACGCACGCACACACCTTCTGCCGCTGGAAAGCGTGCTGCTGTACAGAACAACCACATCCCGCCCTCAGCGGACATTTCCACTTCCTACAGCAACTTGCACGCTGAACAATCGGAAAGGCTAGCAAATGTTATGGCTGCAGCACGCACGAGCACAATGCCCTTAGCTCACTTCCCAGTGTCCAGTTCTGACACTGCACACAAGCACGCACAGTGCACACGGTGATCATGTCGGCCCACTTCTGACAGTAAGTCTTGCAATGACACACACCTCTCTCTCTCTCTCTCTCTCTCTCTCTCTCTCTCAGCCATATCCGTGCAGCCACACATAAAGAAGAATTCGTCCCCTTTCAGATAATGTTGCTTCAATTGTTTTGTACATATAACAACTAAACGTAAAATACACAGCGCATGCGTGATTCAACGGTTCAAGCTTCACACTAACCTGAGTTACATTTACAGATGCAGTCCGTACCGCGCAGTAAACACTCCGTCTCGGTTATAAAAACCAGTCAGTTAATGCTGTATAGGGAAATAATCGCTGTTTGTTCTGAGATCCACACAAAACACATAAATACACTGTGTGGGCAGAACGTAGAATTGTTGAATGTTAAACCTGGCGGTACATACAGTAACCGCTGGGCTTTCAACCTGTAATTTTGGAAAGCCTCATGGGTAATTAAGTCTTCCAGGAAGTTTACGGAAAGAATGTGTTCTGACAGGTTCTTACAAACGCGTCGCGTAGTGTACAGCTGTGGCAAGTTAAGCAAAGCACTGCTTAACGTGTCGAAGGGTGCTGTATATGTACGCGGCACTTGGCCGGAGGGACGGAGGAAAACTACGAGAAGCTTCAGTTGGTGTCGGCACCAGGATATGAACCCAGCACCCAGTGACACGCGCTATTGCTTAAGCCAGATTGGTCGATACACTGATTTAGTAAATGTACCCTAATTTGGGGAAGATGCACTAAAGCAGTACACATGCACTAATGAGAACAGCGCAGTCGGCATAGTGTCAAGGCTACGGCCTGGGCAAACCGGGCTTCAATCCGGCAGGGCAACAGGTATTTATCTCTTCTCCTAAACGTACAGACCGGTGCTGGAACTCACTCAGCCTCCTATGCTTCAAGTCAGCGTGCGGGGCTTCAGACTGTCATTCCAGGATTTGAAACTGAATACCTCTAACTGGCCACATGCGACAGCAGCTCTGCGTATGTCGCCACTCGCGTCAAGGTTCAGCCAGGGGAAATAGCGATTGGTCACTAAACTGGAGGAGCATTTGTGCGCTGGACCGCAAAACGGCACCCGCGGCCACAATTCCTCAGTGTGCAGTCCGACAATTCAATTGGGCATACCACAGCGGCAGTCAAAATGCGGGGATATATCTTACTGGCTTTGAACCAGAGAAGTTTCCATTCAACTGCACACAGGCATGAAATGCCAAACGTAGCATTTAGCAGAAAGGCAAATATTTTGACAACAGTACAATATAAGTGACTTTCCACCTTGTAAGGCCATAACACTACAACTTTATAGCGATATGAGTGACCCACTCTCTCATAAGGTCACATAATATAATTTTACGGTACAATATAAGTGACCTGCCACCTTGTAAGGCCACGCCCTACAACTTTATAGCGATACGAGTGACCCACTCTCTCATAAGGTCACATAATATGATTTTACGGTACAATATAAGTGACCTGTCACCTTGTAAGGCCACACACTACAACTTTATAGCGATATGAGTGACTCGCCCTGTCGTAAGGTCACACAATAAAACCGACTCGAGCAGTTTCATGACGTTTCACAGACAGCGTCACGTGCTATCCATCAACCACGAACCCATACGTCATCATTCTTCCTTACCTATGAAGTCTACACCGCCTTTCATTTTGTGCTTTTCCCGCTGAAGGAAACAAAAGACTGAAGGCGAAGTGAGCTGCATGTCGCTGCTGCAGGCTCTTCACACAGTCAGCACCTCCTAACCCCAAATCCAAACCGCCGTGATTTCGTTTTATAATCCACGTTATTTCCACCCCGCTGTACCTGAAAGCGCTCGCTCGCCCCACCACTTGCTACAGTATGAAAGAGACCGTCAGTGATGGATGAACCGTCCACGTGGGTTTGTTCAATCGTGCTGAAACCACTTTTCTACTTTCACTTCAAAAACGCGGACACAATTTTGAGGTATACTGAGTGTTTGCGGCCGCGAGAATGAACTGCGGGTAGGAATATTAGTAAGGCGCACTCTGATAACTGACTGAGCAGCAGACGGGAGTGGAGGTGCAGCGCCAGGCTTTCGTAACCTCGGTATTAGATGGAAGCGAGTGGGTAGCTGCACGCTTCGGCCGTCTGACTCCCAGTAAACCCCTCAGTCGGTCTGGAAACAGTAGCCGGGATCGAAAACCGACTGTCCGGTCGTGCAGTCTGTAGACTAGTCACTATACTGACCGAGCTACGCGGCTCATTGTTAGTAGTAAATGTGCACTGCTTTTAAGGTATCTTGACCTGTGATTCAAATTAGACCCTTTAAAGCTGAGTGGTGAACATACGTACCACCAAATTTAACAATAAACATCTTCATTTTGCCGACACTTTTGTATGATTCTCGTAACGAACAGCAGCCCGTGAGAAGCTGGTAGTTCGTCAGCTAGCCAAGAAATTCCCCGCATTATATAGAACCCCAAATTTCATTAGTGTGTCAGAGACACCGAACCTGGGCAACGTGAGCCATTGTGTGGTGATGGGTTTATGGACTTTATCCAGCGCCCGAAGAGTAAAATATTAAAAATATTAAAAAATTAAAATCACGACGTTTCGGAAGCTGGCTCTGCTTCCGTCCTCAGATGAATGGAGGGGGGAGAAGAGAAGAACACGTACTCTGTTGGGCCCCTTAGACAGACCTAGCCTCCATCACTGGACTCAACTGACGGAGGCTAGCTCTGTCTAAGGGGCCCAACTGAGTACGTGTTCTTTTCTTCTCCCCCCTCCATTCACCTGAGGACGGAAGCAGAGCCAGCTTCCGAAACGTTGTGATTTTAATTTTTTAACTTTTTAATATTTTACTCTTCGGACGCTGGATAAAGTCCATAAACCCATCACCACACAATATCACACACCGTCGTCAAAACCTTTTGAAATTTACATGACCCATGTCCACGCCGCCCCGTCGTGAGACAGACACAACCGACAGCTGAATGCGTAATGCCGACTGCACAAGGCGTGACACGCGATACAATCACTTGAGCTGCGTCCATACACAGACAGCAGATATATGGCATTCAGGAAACAACGCGGCAAATGTGGAGTGACCTTTGACACGGCAACAGGCGTTTCCGCCTGTGCGACATTTGAGGTCCTCACAGCGGAGTTGCTGAAGTTGCAAGTCTTCTGGCATGTGACGCCGTGTCGTTGGGTGAGTAGTTACCGACGTTTCGAAAGACCACAGCGCCTTCACATTCCAGGAAAAGCAGTCAAAGAGGACTGGGTGACCCTGAAGATGACGGCGCTGTGGTCCGGCGAAACGTCGGTAACTACTCACCCGAAGACACGGCGTCACATGCCAGAAGAGTTGCAACTTCATTAGCGCCTATGCTCTTATCTGAACAAACCATACCATAAAAGTTTCACAACTAACCAGTGATTCAACTCAACATTGTTTATTAATGTGCAGGCTCAACAGCACAAGTGCCAATTACAAAGCCAGCACAAACACACAAACACAACACAAATACACAAAAACTAAACACAAAACAAAAAGAAGAGCAATACTAATTTCTTCCTAAACGTGTTCTCGTTTTAACTGTTTTTATACGTATTACTGTGGTTACAAATATTTAAGTTCTTACAGACGTGACACTGCTCGCACAGAAGCAGGTCCCAAGCACTTTCAAATGGTGCATCAGCCACTGTTGCACTGTGCGTTTGTGTCGCGCGAGCAGTAAATAAGGCGACATGAAGATAACACGTATCTTGTAAATCAGCCGTCCTTATCTGGAAGGACACATCAGCTGAGTCAGCTCGACCCTTCGCCACGTCCCGCGCACAGTGGCCCAAACACGTAATGTTGCAATGCCATCCGCAGATCGGACTTTGTGACAATGCTGCACATTTGCTGGCCAGTTCTGAGCGGAAAGCTGCAGACAGGCATGTAGCTTCGCCACGCGTCCGCGGCGAACGTCGCAAACAAATCGAGACCAGGGGATTCAAGTCTTCAGTGACATAATGCTGAGTCGTTAGGCGAGTAGTTACCGACGTTTCGAAAGACCACAGCGCCTTCATCGTGGTACGCGGTAGCGCAGTTGATTGGGTTCGATTCCCGATGGTGTCATTGGAATTTTTCATTGACATAATCCTTCCGGCCGCACTGTGGCCTTGGGGTCGACTCAGCCTCTAACAGAAATGAGTGCCCGTAATATTTCCTGGGGGTAAAGGCGGCCGGTGCGTAGGGCTGACAACTTTACCACCTTCATGTGCCAACTGTCTAGAAATGCTCAACCTCCTGGAACCCTCAGGGCCTGTCCAGGCCTCTGCAAGGATTGCTTTACCTTGCTTTATAGTGCCTTCATCTTGGATTGTGTCAATTCTTCGAGTTTCGCAGCGATGTGGTTGAGAAATCCATTCTTCTGGTATATGACGACGCGTCACTCGATAAGCAGTTCCCGACGTTTCGGACGATCGTAGTTCCTTCACCTTCACAGCTCTACACATGACGCAGTGTCACGTCCCAGAAGCACGGAACCCTCTGCAATGGAGGCTCACCGAACTAAACCCTTTTAAAGAGCTGCGATTGCTGCAGGTCACCGAGTTTCAGCGCTCACAAAATAACCGGATCCAAATGCCGTTCTTGTTGCCGTATCGACGACTTCGCTTTTCCTCGCAACTAACTCCCTCCTTCCCATGTCCGTTTTATGAGTCTGTTTGCTAATGTCCAGTGACCGCCCGAGCGCTTGGCTCTGTTACCTTGCAAAGAGAAGCAACAAACTGGAGCACAGCAGCTCAGCAATATAGCTGTCCAAGCCAGTCTGTCCGTACGATACAAATCGAGAGGGGAGTGAACGGGTTTTCATGAAATCTTGTATTAAAAACTAAGCTAAACGAAGTCCACTGAGCAGAATTATTCTTCACAAGAATTTAAGGCTATCAGCTCAGCTCTGCGTTATTTCCCGTTTATTACATTTAGTTATTTTTAATCTTCGCTAAAACACAGTAAACAAACTACGTCAAGTGAAGTGCCATTAACCTTACCCTCGCGTACGGCAATTCAGAATTGATCGTGTCGAGGGACACCTGTAGCTACTGTGTGTATCCAGTGCCACTTCACGGACGTAGCAAAATAGGTGTAACCTTTGTGCAAAACTCACAAAGACTGGCCTATCAAACCACAGGATAAACCCACCCTACTGCCTGACGTACCTCGGCCCCGAGGTGGCCTCTCTGTGGAGCTGTGGATCAAAACTGAATTTAGAATAATCTTGTCGCACTTTGCATCACGGAAGAAGACGACAAAACTAGCAGTTACATGTACGAGTTCGTAACGACACACTTACGAATTAAATATTTAAGTCTGCAGCTTGTTTCTTGTATAGATGTGCCTTCCTGTGTGTGCTAGTTAATCACAGGAAAAAGAGAAGCCGGAACAGCTGTTAAAGCTATAATGTGGCCTTAATATAAATTCCGCGATGAATTCCACATCTGCCATATTCGTAAAATGCAATTTCACATTCCTGCAAGACGCTAAAAAGGTGCACTTTGTTAGTACTCACAGATAAGAACTCACTTTGCAGCACTGAATTCAGCTGGCAGCAGTTCCTCACAACACCTGACCCACCAAAAGCCGTGCCACACGATGCTTGCGCCATTTACACGTTATGCGAATCGCAGGAAGTTCTGCCGGAAACAGTTCTAAGAGTTCTAACATTCGACGCCACCGCCATATCGTTATTCATATGTAAGGATAATAACACCACCAAAACACAAAATTAATTAGAATTTCAATATGATGAAATTTAACTTCAACAAATATCTCGGCAATGTATAGTTTCGGGTTGTGCCTTACCAGACGGTAGCCCATGGGAAACTCACAAGTTATAATAAATTTAGAACGCGCGCATTACCTGCATTACAAAAGCTTCCCAAGCGGCCATTGATATTAGTTATTCTTCTTTATCCTCCTTATATGCATCACGAGTTTTATCCAGTGTCACTCTGCAGCATGTGCTTCCGGAATTAATAGTCCTTCCTGACAGGCAGCTGTGTCTTGTGTCAAGTATTCCTGTTCACAGTGTCTGTTCGCACAGTGACGTCTCACGGTTCACGTGGACTCACACGCGCGACATCACACAACACGTCAAATAAAATTAATTACATACGTGTGACTCAAAATACAACACTGTTCTTCCCGGCAAAAAGCTGAGTTTGTCAGGGATGTCTGCACTTCCCACACAGCAGGACACCTTGGCCCATCTACAC
>BLKM01000343.1:623326-655830 GCA_013340265.1 Coptotermes formosanus | reverse complement strand
GCCACTTCTTTCCCTACCGCTGAGGTATACAACATTAATACAGTCAGTCCCCATTTAACGTTGTCCTGAGCGTTGTTTCGCTTTAACGCTGACAAACTTTACCGACCAAACATTCGACGGAAGTTCAGATTAACGCTGTTTTCGCCGGCAGCTGGCGGGATCTATATCGGGCAAACTGGAAGGTAATTTAATTAATTATTACGCGGGGATGCTTCGTTCTACGTTGTTTGGCCCTAGGCAACACCACCGTTAAACGGATCAGTACTGCAGGGTCTACTCGTCAGTAAATCAATGTGAGATGATTGGACGAGCAAGAATGGAGGTTGGCACAGCGGAGCTGCCGAACATTCATGTCTTCTGGGATGTGACGCTGTGTAGATTACAAAATGGTTACGAATGACTCGCAGGCGCGTAACACCTCCATACTGAGGGTCAAACATTCCAAAAAGTGAAGTGTTTCACCCTTAATATGAAAGCAATGCCCTCCTCCGAAACGTCAGCAGATATTTACCAGTCGACGTCACGTGGTACCCCAAAAGACTTTAATCTTCAGGATCTAAATGTTTGCTTCGACACGTGGTTCCAGTGTAGGTCCATCAGCCACTCTGCCGAACACTCCGTGTGTCCACGTTCAGGACTACAAACATAAATCAAAATGGTGATAACTTTGCACGAACAAAGTTCAGTGTTTTGTGTTTTTTTTTTGCTTTCACTGTGAATGTGATTATTTTCAAAATGTTTTGCACTTTGCGACATTTGAGGTTCTCACAGTAATGCCGCTGAAGATTCAAGTCTTCTGGGATGTGAAGGTGTGTTATTGGGTGAATGTCTCCAGACGTTTTGAAGGGCCGTACGCCGGTACATCGAATGTCAAGCTTAATCATGCAAATGAAGGCACTACGATCGTTCGAAACGTCGGCACTACTGGCCCAGCGACACAGCGTCACGCCACTGAACACTTGCCGTTTCAGTTCTGTACTCACACAGCCTTAGCATGAGATAGTGGCCAAGTGGCTGAAGGGTCTGCATGGCACTTGGTAACGACGCCACAGTAGAATTCACTTGAGTACATATGTCGTTGTCACCGTGCCCTGCAGTCAATCTTGACAGACACGTTCATTAGAAATTATATCTGATGTGACAAACAGATGTCAGAATGTGTTTGGTTTGCCATTTACAAATGGATGTTAACCATTGTGCACGTCAGACCTGTAATAACGTTCTAAATAAAGGGAAAACTGCCCGAGACCGTACTTACTCATATCGTTCAAATGATTGGAAAAATATACTGGTAACAAAAATTCCATGCGACTCGCACCACTCTGTTCAGTAAAATTTACGTCATGTCTCCTCCCTAGACGCTCAGCGGTGGGCAGCCCTCCTACCAGTCGTAGACGGGAAATCCCGACCTCAAATCTTAGCCCCCAGACCGGCTACCCTGAGGCCTTACATGTTTTACTCAGGCTCTCCAACACAACTGCGGGACATCACCTCAAAGCAGACCAGCACAAACTGACAAATTGTGTCCAAAATAGTGAACAGGCCTGCACAGGCCCACACAGGAAACAAAGTGCGGAGTCGAAGCAAAAGATGCAACTGCAAAGCAGATTTAAACTGACTTCATTCAGAACATGCTAATTCACGTAATATTTGAGGTTCTCACAGCAGTGTTGCTGAAGACTGACGTGTTCTGGGACGTGACGCCGTGTCTTAACATCCCAGACTACTCGAATCCCCATAATCATTGCGGGGTTTTGTTACAGAAAGTCTTCAGTTCTTTAACTACGACTCTGTTTCGAATTCTGAATACGTGAACATCCGTTTATGTGTTCCGAGTGTGACTGCGGCGGCTACAGGCCTCATTTGAATTTGTAACCTCAGTTAGCACAGCGGTGCTAATGTGCTTGGTCCTGCAGTGGGCGCACAGTGCGTTAGCAAGTCACTTGTTTGCATGTTCCGGTTAGACAAAGTTTCCCAGTTTACACAAAAACAGACTGGCGTGCAGAGTGCTGAGCATGCGCCCTCAGTTCCTAACAACATGCCCTACTGCAGGGGCTCTGACATTTCGCTAAAAACTGATCAGCTAATGCTGTACTGGGAAATAATCGCTGTTTGTTCTGAGATCCACACAAAACACATAAACACACTGTGTGGGCAGAACGTAGAATTTGTGAATGTTAAACCTGGCGGTACATACAGTAACCACTGGGATAGGCAGAGATTCAGCGCGTACCGCGCAATAAACACGCTCCGTCTCGGTTATAAAAACCAGTCAGTTAATGCTGTATAGGGAAATAATCGCTGTTTGTTCTGAGATCCACACAAAACACATAAATACACTGTGTGGGCAGAACGTAGAATTTGTGAATGTTAAACCTGGCGGTACATACAGTAACCACTGGCCTTTAGAGGGGATAGGTAGAGATTCAGCGCGTACCGCGCAGTAAACACGCTCCGTCTCGGTTACAAAAACCAGTCAGTTAATGCTGTATAGGGAAATAATCGCTGTTTGTTCTGAGATCCACACAAAACTCATAAATACACTGTGTGGGCAGAACGCAGAATTTGTGAATGTTAAACCTGGCGGTACGTAAAGTAACCACTGGGCTTTAAAGGGTTGCTATGAACAAACAGGGTTACGTACAGAATCTGGTGTTGATCCCAGAGGTACATAACCAGCCATCAGGCGTAATGTTTAGGAACAGGCGTAAATTCATGTTGCCGGCACTGACACACGCACTGATTAGTGTCTGGCTACCGCTGCAGTCGGGTGCGCAGCTTGGGAAGCACCTGACTGAAGTATGACTGACGTTTCGGGTGTTCCTAGTCAGTTACATCAGGCAACTGCTGCCACACTACTTCAAATTAGGCCACTACCACTGCCTTCCACGCCCTTTCCAATTCATTATTCATTAATCATCACATCATGTGGTGCTGACAGCTTCGTCAGGCAACTGGACTTCTGTGTGCAGGGACTCAGAGCAGACGTCAGAAAGACTGCCGCAGTGACAGTGCAAACACCTGCAGCCACTCCTCAGCAACACTTGCTATGACCTGGATCTGAAGACACTTCTTGACACGCTCACAGTTGCGGTACGCCTACATCAACTGAAGAGCCATTACAGACGTCACTTAACTGCAACTGGCCCAGTTTAGGCACTTGTCGCAGATTAGCCACTTCAATCACGTGGCTTGGGACTATAAAACCATGTTTCAATAATGCCGGTATTATCTCTAGCTTAACAACATTTCGTGCAAACTCAAAAAGATATAAAAGCTAGTATTCCTGAGGTATCAGCACGGAAAACAACGGCGTGATATTTACTGGTTCTTACCGCCACACTATACATACTGCATGCAAGATACCACGTGTAACTTAACTCGAAACAACTGAGTCCCAGCACACTATGTACGTGGTACGAAATTAATGGCATTCGAAAACAGGATGGCTCACAAATACGGAAAGGTCGAAGGCCCCTTGACGACCAGTAATATGGCATATTGCATGCCGGAAGAGACTTATCGTAAATCAAGTCATACAATCTGCAGCCTTTTATCCCTTTCACAGAAGCCTTTCCAAAATCCCCCAAACAGAGAATTTAAATAGTTGGGGAAGCTCGACTGCGTTTCTACTAGTAGTGATTGTAGAAGAAAAATTTGCTCCTGCATCCACACACTTTAGCACTGTACAGCATTCCTGCTGCGACTTGCACCAGGCTGCAAACGGACATTTCAATTCGTTTCATCAAAGTGCCTTACCAGCGCTGTCAGCAACTCAGTGCATCACTGTGCCTTACCAGCGCTGTCAGCAACTCAGTGCATCACTGTGCCTTACCAGCGCTGTCAGCAACTCAGTGCATCACTGTGCCTTACCAGCGCTGTCAGCAGCTCAGTACATCACTGTGCCTTACCAGCGCTGTCAGCAGCTCAGTGCATCACTGTGCCTTACCAGCGCTGTCAGCAACTCAGTGCATCACTGTGCCTTACCAGCGCTGTCAGCAGCTCAGTGCATCACTGTGCCTTACCAGCGCTGTCAGCAACTCAGTGCATCACTGTGCCTTACCAGCGCTGTCAGCAGCTCAGTGCATCACTGTGCCTTACCAGCGCTGTCAGCAGCTCAGTACATCAAAGTGCCTTACCAGCGCTGTCAGCAACTCAGTGCATCACTGTGCCTTACCAGCGCTGTCAGCAGCTCAGTACATCAAAGTGCCTTACCAGCGCTGTCAGCAGCTCAGTACATCAAAGTGCCTTACCAGCGCTGTCAGCAGCTCAGTACATCAAAGTACCTTACCAGCGCTGTCAGCAGCTCAGTGCATCACTGTGCCTTACCAGTGCTGTCAGCAGCTCAGTGCATCACTGTGCCTTACCAGCGCTGTCAGCAGCTCAGTGCATCACTGTGCCTTACCAGCGCTGTCAGCAGCTCAGTGCATCACTGTGCCTTACCAGCGCTGTCAGCAACTAAGTGCATCACTGTGCCTTACCAGCGCTGTCAGCAGCTCAGTGCATCATGTCAGAAGCTACCACGACAGCGGACGATAAAGCTCACCGGATGAGAATAGAAGCGGTCGTGGCCTACTTTAAGGAACTCTACTGGCACTTCATGGGCGGACTTTCTTAACTCTCTGTGCCTGATATGTTGAGGAGGGAAAGGGGAGGAAGCAAAAGACCATCATGGGACACCAGTTTACTGGTTTCATTCTGAGGCAGACTGTGCCCGTCGGACAGCTAGTATAAAATTCTATTTACTTTTCAGAAATTTGCCCCTCAACAAATACATCATTTGGGATTCGTTCAAATCTCTCTCTGTAGTGCGCCCCCACCTGCGAAGTTGAGTAAATGTGTCTTAAGGTGTTATGACGTCACGCATTTAGAACTTGTGGTCACAGGTGGAATCTGTTAATTTTAGTGCTCTAGCCAATAGGTCCACCGAGACGCGACACGGAGCAACCAACAGTGCGGACCGGCGGCAGTTAATTACAGGCAGTGTTGTCTCACGCCCTGATCAAACATTCGCCTTGCAGTCACTGTCCTATTGTAGTCTGTCCGTCCGTGTCCGTCGACACTCTAAAACATTTTACTGAGCCACACAGTACTTGCAGCTGTCTGTTCCACCTATCTGTCTGTATATTTATTTATTTTATTTACCTAACGAACTACCCAATTTCATTCAGTAGAGTCCTTCTTGAGAAGGTGACAGTTCCCCAGATACCCAACAAATTCCCCACATTTTACGCAACCCGAGGGTTCATTACCATGCTCACAAAGCCTGCCACCTTTTCCCATCCCGAGCCAGACGAATCCAGTCCACGCCATCCATTCCATTTCAGATACATTTTAATACTATCCTCCCGTCTATGACGAGGTCTTCCAAGTGGTATCTTCCCGTCACATTTCCTCACGCAAACCCTGTATTTTTCTTCGCCTCCATAGGTGCCACCTGCCCCGCAAATCTTACACTCCTTTATTTTTGATCACCCTATTATTACTTAGCGACGAGTACAATTCATGAAGCTCCTCAGTATGCAGTTTTTTCTAGTCTCCAGTTACTTCCTCCGCCTTATGTGGAAACGTCCCCCTCCCGACCGCCATCGCCAAGCATTTAGTACTTCAGCTTGTTACTCTAACGAATTAGTAGTGAGGGCCCTGCCGCCCCCGTCGCAAGTTCCGCACCAGCAACGCTGCTACGTATCTGCCACACTAGCCGGCGTCGTACACCGCAGCTCCGTCTCATTAAGGTCTTTCGTAAAAGGTAAAAAAAAAAAAAAGGTAAAGCAGTCCCATTACAGGCCTGGACAGGCCCACAGGGTTCCAGCAGGTTGAGGCTCCCAGATTTCTAGACAGTCGGCACATGAAGGTGGTAAGGTTGTCAGCCCTACGCACCGGCCGCGTTTACCCCCCAGGAAATATTCCTGGTACTCATTTCTGTTAGAGGCTGAGTCGACCCCAGGGCCATAGTGCGACCGACAGGATTATGTCAATGAAAAATCGACTGACACCATCGGGAATCGAACCCGCGACCTGCCGGTTTGTAACGCAGTGCCTCAACCAACTGCGCCACCGCGGCCCCTAAGGTCTTTCGTACTAACAAATAATGATGGGGTATTAAGGCTGCAGTGTACGCACTTGACATCAGAATGCCTCCTCTAGCCGCACTGCCAGTAAGGGTGACAGCGATCCGGCACTTGACTGGCTCGCCCAGCTTCCTGTAACCGTCCCCGCGCGCTGACAGTCTGCGGTAGACCAATTCAGGGCAAAACGGAACCACAGTGAACAGGACAACTAATAGACCGAGACATGACTTGACGTGCAATGGACAGAACACGGTGCTGTTCCTTAGGCCGCGTTCCGACGACTGGTATATGTGACAAACATCGGTCACCTGCAGATACTTGCCACTTGTAGGAATACTCGTCACTCGCCCGTTTCCCACCGACTGTCGGTGAATGTGACGGCAGTCAAAGAAATCAACAATGTTTTAATTATCAAGTCGACAACTGCTGGCGTGCTCACACGACTCGTTTGTACTTGACATGCAGATACCTGACAAATGTGTGGACACTCACATACGCCGGCCAAGTACACGAGTAGTGGGAATGCCATCACAATTACCTGGCAAACATTTAGCAAGTGTACCCGAATGGTTGTCACATAAACCTGTGTTACAATCAGCATGACAATTATTCAGTTGGCTCTTTGCACAGCGCACAAGCATGTGATGTGTGTTGGGCACAGACTGGACCTTTACAGGCAGTTAGTCGCCGGTCTCGCACCTCAGAAACCAGGGCTCGATCCCGGGCCAGTCCGTGTGAGATTTGTGGCGGACCAAGTGACAGTGGCACAGGTTTTTCTTTTCTCCAAATACTTCGGGTTTCGCCTGTCAGTATCATCATGCCGTTGCTCTATACTCATTTTCATCGTATTACTACTCTTCGAAGAACCAGCGAGCGAAGAGTGGAACCTTCAAACGAAGCAATTCTCTGTCAGATATCGCGCGTAGTGGATGTGAAAACACTTCCACGTTCTTCTTAGCCTTCAAATGTTTAATATATGGTGGAAAGAGACGTTGAAAAAATATAAAACAGTTTTGAGGTTATGTTTTTATAGACAATAAGGCAACAAGGGTGGAGTCAAAGTCAATGCTTAATTTTCAAGACGATGGTTAACGAACCGTCAGGGACGGAGTGCGACTTTTTGTGTGCAAGGTATTCTGTCTTGTGTTGGAAACTGCGGACTGAGCTACGGCGCGAAATGCTTAGATTATATTGACACGTGCAACGCAGTGTGAACATGTACCGCTGAAATTATGACGAGAGTTGGATTTTGTAGTTGTTGTTAGTATTAATTCAGAGTTACTGCCAGGAAGCTAGGGTAGCTCAGTGAGTACGGTGACAGCATACAAGCCGAACAGCCGATGTATCGGATGCAGAGTGACTATAATGGCGATAAAAAGCGGATCACGGACCATACTGTACAGCCCTGGCTGCCAGTCACGAAAGTTTCATGCCCTGACTGGAAAACGAACCCGCAGTTCCACAAAACAGGGCGGACTGCGCCTCTGCGAAACACTGACCTCGCTAAGGCCGTTGAAAAGTTAGATAGGAAAATCGCCTGCAGCTCATTCTGACGCTGCCGAAATAAGTCGGTAACGAGCGAAGAGCAGAAACTGGGGAACTACCGACGCAGCCCCGATGCCCCGCAGCCACACTAAAATAATCATACTAGCTGATAAGGGCCCGTCCGAACATCCTAAGCTGCCCAATCCAAAGGTCAGCTCTGCCATATACCACGTACAGGCCACTATGTAAACCAATACAAGCACATTCCATTTACATGTCACGCGCCACCTGTCACTTTGGTGTCACCTTCCCTCCCTCCATTCTGCGGGAGCTGAGACAGCCCAGTCGGTACATGGGCTAGGCTACAAACTGGACACCGAGCAACAGAGGTTTGATTCCAGACGGGGCAAAACACTTCCCTCCACACGGTCAGATAGCTTCTGGGACCCAGTCGGTACAGTGAGCGGGAAGTGGGGTCCCAAGGCAAGCTGACCACATTTACTTCCGAGGTTCTAAATTCGTGGAGTCATACCTCCATTCGCCACATGCCTTCATAGTATGGCACTTAACACTGGAACAACTTTACTCTACCTTCCATTTGGAAAAACAGCTGCTCTTTTTGAGACACGTCTGTAAAATTATTAAAATACAAAGGCTCCGCCCACATCCCCTCAGGCAATTAAATACCCCTACATCAAACCTATCGCACACTTGCTGCTACGTAAAACGGCCTGCATGCTCACCCCCCCCCCCCTTCCTTTGCTCAGCACCAATTTAGCAACTACATGCCCCTTTCGTTCAGACAGCGGAATTCTGGGAACAAGCAGCCAGTTTAAAACAAAAGAAAGACACCAGGAATCTCAAGCGACTGCCGATTCTTATCGTGCCACATCGCATCAGACAATTAATTTCGCGACAAACAACTGCACACTCCCGGTGTCTGTACATTTGTTAAGGCACCAGTACGGCCGACCTCCAAAATACAGCCGCCGCGTCTCGTGGCTGTCGGGAACGAAGCTAAACCAGTCCTTGTTTCTGACGGACCGAGAGAGCAAAACTCGTTTGGTTTCAGTTTAAGGATAAGTGCGACTTAATTGCCCCCGTCTGCTTCAGCCCTCTTGCTCGAAACGCAGTCAAGAAACTTCGAAATCGCTAACAAAGGTCATTATAAGTAGCTTTACACCGTACTGGCTATGCTGTCAACGTGGCGGGTCTGACAGCCCGGTGATCTGAAGCTGGGTGACGTGGTGGGCGACGGTGTGCCCACAGTGACAAAAGGAAAGAAGCTGATTGGGAGACGCTTCGCCGCATTTTAATATGAATACAAACGCCACTGCAAACCGAAAGCAACACACAAATAGTCACCCGCCGCTGGTGCTGCAAGTGGCCGAACTGTGTTAATGTACGCATTTACAAACAAAATTGTTTGCCCGTTGTTGCAGTCTGTGATTCATGTCGCTACTTACAGCGGACGTTGCATGAGTAAGGCTCCCTTGGCCCTAGAAATTAAATGACAAGTCATTACAATGACGAATGCCGCCCGTTTATTTCACTGAAGCACCACGATTTTTCAACGTAATCCAAGGGCACGCGGATGCATCTTTTTTCGGATCTAAATTTGCCCTCAATGAAGATGGAGGCAGCAACTTCCCCCTAAATGTTGGTGCCCGTCTAGCAAACCACGCGACCTCGCAACCCCGCAGATAGAGCTAGCTGAAGGGTGGAAACTGCTAGACTCGAGGCATAAAAACCGCTCATCTTCCACGCTCAAACGACTGACCCCACGGACGAAAGGCCTGTTCTTCAGGTGGTCAAGACATTCCCAAAGCTGTATGCAATCTGAACATTCATTACCGTACTAACAACAGCCCGCCACTTGTCCGCATCATGAGCCAGATTAATCCAGTCTACACCTACATCTTCCAATTGGTCTCTTTGCGTCATGATTCCTCATCAAAACTCTTCAGGCATTCTCTTCTCTGCCCTACGTGCTACAGGTCCCGCCTTGATTTCATCACTCGAGTAATATTTTATGGACAGTTAATTGTGCATGACTTCAGTCCCCAGCGGCCACTGACACGATATGAAACATATATCGTTGAGTTCAAATCGCTGCTATACAGGCGGAAGCAATCTAACGCAAATAATGAAATAGAAAGGATCACCCTGTATGAATTCCTGTCTAATGAAGGAAGAACTTCCCCTGTTCCATCAATTTTATTTTGAATGAAATTAAACATTACGACGCACAAAACTCATGCCTATGGCAGTGTAATGTTTGAAGATTTAGTTCTCGCATCCGTCATGGATTAACCTGCGGGTATCCGATTGATTAACCTTACGGCGAAATACGAGTACACTGTCCTACAAATGTTGTGGCTCGAAATTAGTTACGTCGCGACATAAAGTGCGTTTACCTCAGAGGCAGCAGCGCCCTTTCGCAAACATTTTTATCCAAGTGACCTGGAAGGACAGCAGGATCTTCATTACACCGTCTTGACTTCGTCAGAAGAAAGTAGGACGCAGTTTAAATTTTACGAAAGCCCAATAAATGACACGTCTTTTCACTCTCCTGTGAAAGACAGGCGGACAGCAGGCTGACTGCGTGCTGGCAGTTCATAACAACACTAACTGCAGTGTTGCGATACGATGGCCGGTGGGTCAGGACGCTGTTTGTTCATAAAATGAGAGGTTCTCACGGTGGCTGACATTCATAATGTGGTTTTACGGTTAGGACAGAGCTGTCTGAAAGGTGGGCACCAGTGTTTCGAAGGAACATGCTGCCTCCGTCTTCAGGGCACACCCATGTGCCGTTGAATTAGCTGTAGCCAGCTACAAAAACATAGTTCGATTGAAAAATGCGATGTTGAGCACGACCGTTTGTAACAGATTCATTCACATTGGTAATTCCGGACATCTAGTGGGAGTGGCCACGGCGAGTCTTCAGTTTTAACAAAACAATAGTGGTTTATTTGTTTATGGTATAAAGATGACGCGGCACTTATTCACACTATACGGTAGAACAATTAGTGAATCATGAATCGGTAAGGATGTAAAAGGAAGCGATCGTGGCGGATATATAGTCTTATTATTCTGGTATTCGCCTAGAGTGCCTGAGAAAGACCACAAAAGCGTGTGCGATCGTATAGGAGTGTTACAGAATTCGACCTTCGTATTGCAAGAGTCTCCAATGTGATACTGTGTGTAAACATGTTCTGCTACTACTGGTAACTACATCTGTAGGTTGTTTGCACCCTTTGATTTACGGGCGAGATAAGATGCGGTTACGTGGACGCCGGTGCTTGAGCCGATGCGCGGAATCGCACTGTTTGTACCACTGTTACGAAAGAAATCTTTGTATCACTGTTACGAAAGACATAAACAGGTGCTTGACTGTGCGGGGGGGGGGGGGGGGGGCTGGCGGTAGGGGGGGGGGATTGTCATAGAATTGCTCAGCATTTAAACTGTATGTCGGCTGGCGACCGTCGCAGTCTGGGGACGGACACGGGCAGTGTTGGTGGGACACAAGACGTCAGTTGGCTTCCTCTTATCCTTTGCTTGAATTGTGTTTCTCTGACAGTTCCACAGGTAAGCGAATTTAATTAATAATAATAATAACAGTCGACACTGCGACAGCACAATTTGACAGTTCACACCGCTGGCTGCAGTTTCGACAGACGGCACTCCTATTGATCCCCCGATAGGCATGTACATTGTAGACTTCGGCCGACGCTGTGCGACTGCTCCGAAACCGAAAACATATTTCGGCATCTTTATTCGGCAAAGGTGGAGACTGCAATTCCGACTGAAACCTGCGTACTGCTGATGTCTGCAGGTCTTATGCCGAGACACCGTACCATTCACTGCGTACCGGGCGTAAAGCGGCCGGAACGTGAGGCTAATCAGTCAGTGCGTCCAGTATCAAGATTAATAACGATACGAGCTATAATTCCACTCCCCCTGTACGTCTCTCTGGCGTCTGCAGGCACAGCTTCTCTCTCCTAACCTCACTGTCCACCTCAGACCGACTGCAAATGCAGATTTCCGGAACACATTTTCACTTTGCACCCCGCCCGCCCGACAGCACCGGGGCCCCCCATATTTAAGCGCTCCTAACGCACTTTCCATGCTGCTGTTTGTTGTCTGTATGAGATGTGAGGTTCTCACAGCGGTATACACGAATATTACTGTATGTGATATGCGATGCCGTGTAGTTTAACAGCTGGGTACTAGTATTTCGAACTAACCTGCTACATCCATCTTCACGGTAAAAGACAGCATCACGGGAAAGGGGGGAAAGTACGGGAGGACGGGGAAGCAGTAAAGATAGGGTGTAAGAGAAATAAGAATATGAAGATAAATAAAAGCGAAAGAGATGATTAATGAGGCAAAGCAGGGACGAACCCGCGCCTATCAGCAGGCCTCCTCGCATGGCCAGTCCGGCCGTCTGTTAGCCTGGTAACCTCTCGAGCCGCCGTCCGTACGGTCTAGCAGAGCAGTTGTGAATTGCGTTCGAGAGTGGGACACTGGAAAAGGGGGTTGTTGCAGTTAGACATGAAGTGTCCACGTGCTTCCACGAGTGTGTGCACATACAGTATAGTCTGATAAGGTTGCAGGTGCTGCACCCCGTGAGGTAGCCTACGGGCGTTCTTTCCTTTCAGAATTCCATGTTTCACGGTACACGTGTAAATGTAATTACATTGACAACCATCACAAAAGCGCGGCCTTCCCTGTGCCGATTTGGACGGGACCCACCAATGCTGAACAGCATTTTGTTCATGCCTTTTGTACAGAATCCCACCCAAACCAGCCAACAGGTGTGGGAAGTGCCCACAGGAACTCGTTTAGGCCCTGCCATGAAGTGTGCCTGTCCAGTAGCCCCACAACTTTCTGTAAAGATCGCCTATATCAAATTTGAAGCAAACCAGCCGAACGGTCTACTGCTGATACTAAGGCACGGACGGACGGACGGACGGACGGACGGACGGACGGACGGACGGACGGACGGACGGACGGACGGACGCGGTCTCCACATAACGCGCTGTCTTCAGTACCTCATAAACCAAGCCTACAATTGATAGCAAATTCCTGTTCAAACAGTTTTTTACACGTCACACGTTTTCCCCAAGAATTCAGCAACAACGAGCGAACACAGCGCAGCTGTTCTGCCAGCACAGTATATCGTAACACACGTTAATGCTGGCAACAGCCCATAAATTTTGCCAGTCTTCATCGCGCTGATAAGAAGTTTGCGAGTTTCCTTTAAAAGTACTTTACGGATTCTGTAAACATCAGGGTCCCTGGCACTGTACATAAAGAGGACAAACACTGCGTGGCTGCGCGCGTCGCAACAAGTTCGGTTCGTCAGATCACTGCCAGGCCGGGATACCAAGCTGACTATATCCGCCCAGGCCGTCCGTCACTCGACTGCTGTGGAACCATCAGCTTCACTAGGCGCCAAAACGGCTCCTCAGAAATAAGCAGACTCTCAAGCATAAGTCGAAAAGCTGGGGGGGGGGGGGGACGTGTATCATACAGGGAATTACTACAATACCGCTTTTGGCCTCCTGTCCGTGGGACGGGGCGTTACTCGCCACGGTTAGATCCCAGGCCAGCTCATGTGAAGTTTATGGTGCACAAAGCCGCACTGGGAGACACTTTTCTCCGACTGCTTCCGTTTTCCCCTGTCAGTATCATTCCGCCGGTACCCCACACTCATCCAATTCCGCTCTCACTGACGCTACATGACCTCTTCAATTGACAGCGTCGTTAAACAGCACGATTCAAAATTTCGAAGGCATGTTCACGTCACTTATGTCTGTACGTCCTGCTTTTGGGAACGGCTCTGGGCAGGGCTGTGGAGTCGGAGTCGGTAAAAATGTACCGACTCCGACTCCGTAAAAATGTACCGACTCCGACTCCGTAAAACTGTACCGACTCCGACTCCGTAAAAATGTACCGACTCCGACTCCGTAAAATGTACCGACTCCGACTCCGTAAAAATGTACCGACTCCGACTCCGTAAAAATGTACCGACTCCGACTTCAATATAGAATCTTAACTAGATACTCCAACACCAGAGCCCTTATAGCTACAGTAACCACTAGACTTGTACTTAAATAGAGGCTATAAGTCTAAACAGTAGCCTGATGACTCACGTGGTGGTGAAGAAACGTCTTATAGGTTTACCGTTATTGATACGTATTCAGATTTTATTGAGAAGTCGGAGTCGGAGTCGGAACTTTTGTGTACCGACTCCACAGCCCTCGGGGTATCGGAAATGACTTGTTTAAAAACCGCTGTCGAAATAAACGGATGGCACCTACACGCATGCCTGCACTTAACCCTGCCCTCGGCCAGATGAACCCAGAGCTCATTCTCGCCCCCCAGTTTAACAGTGCCCACACAGCAGCATCAAAGAGTCACGCTAAATCTTAAATCACCTTCGCAAGCACTCTGCAGAACTTGCATGTAACAGCCACCTCTCCATCTCCGCACTCCAACGCTGTAGTCACGGCAGACCACAGTGTAGGGTCTCGGGCCCACCGGAACAACCGGGACGTTGCCAAGGGAACCTGCTAGGTGCGTCGATTGATTCCCACAGACGTACTTACTGCGGGAATCCCCTCGTTTTTCAGATCCAAATTCCCTAATGCCAAAACAATTTCCCGCAGCAGAATAAACAGTTCTGCTGCAATTTGTAAAAAAGGAACACAGCGAATTATTTTACAAAATTGATAGCAGCTTCGTTAAAATATAAAATCGATACAAAAATATGCGTCTAGTCGGTGTCTGCCTGCGGCAGTCACTGCACCTCGGGACATACACATATAGGACAGACACTTCGGCAGTAGCATCAGGGAGGCAGCGGGGCGTGCTATGCCAAGTATGCTCAAAATCTGTGGAGAGGATCAGGGCGTGTCCCCATATATACAGGACTTGTGACTGTGTGCAGGGCACACAAGTCAGCATCGGGCACAACATGGCATAACCGGACGGCAGCATGCCGACAGATGGCACTAACGACTGATGTGCTCTAAGAATAAACAAAGGACCGAGGAAAAGGGCCATGGAGCAGCGCGTGGCAACGATAATCGAATGTAATTTATATAATCGGTAACAGTCAACAGCAATCACCGGACAGTGGAGCAGTGCGTGGCCATATTAACCGGATGAAATTTATAAAATCGATAATAATCAGTAGTAATCGCCCAGCAGTGGAGCAGCGCGTGCGATGATAACAGTATACAGTAGCAACCGGTTTTGTTAAATGGCTGCAGATGTTACACGTTGCAGTTGTACGCACAATGTTATTCGATGCTAGTCCCGGACGAAGACCTGACACCGCTGACGTCCGCGCAGGATTCGAGTGGTTAAAACGCTGGGACTGAGGTTTAGAATCTTACCTGCGGGGTTGACGCATATTCCGCTTGTTCTATGCTTGTGTTCTGCTGAACACTTAGACATCTGCACCGCGCAGACACCCTGTCATGTGACTTAGCAAATTTCTAAAGCGAATTCACAATTTCAAAAGTTAGTTCTGATTTTTAGCAGCCCAGGGCAACTGCTTGCAAAAGGCTGAGGAACTGTACTGCGGTTAGAATAACACTTGTTGCGGAAACTAAGTTCTGGAACTTCAGTACAACTTCATGCGTCGCCTCTGCGTTTTACGGAACGGAGAACTTAACCCGACTGCTAAACACGAAAAGCGCTGGATATACAGTTTCTTCTGCCCTTTAGCACTACAAAATTACCCCAAGCAGAGTTCTTTCGCATTCTTAAAGATAAACTGTTCGTGAGGTGTGAGGCTGCTGGCCGTGACATCACGGCAAGGACACAGCTGTGTGCACCTGTCTCTACTTACACGCGCTTCTGAACACACTTCACCATGAAACAGCATAAGCAAGGAGCACCGACAAGCAAGGTTTTTTGGGTAAGCATAGTTTTAACTTATTTTCAGTTCTGTACGGGACAGAACACAAGTCGTACAAAATGTGCAGAACGTCGCGTAATGAGGCCACTACTTTTATGGTAAAATAACCGGGTGACGTAACGCCCTTCTGCAGAAGCTTACGGTTTCTCAGCCAGTCAAAACAACTCCCTGCGTATTACGGAATTCGAAGGTGCATGACCCTCTTCACAGCGGCCTGCCACTTCTTCCTTCACTGACCCTGAATAATCCAGTTCACATCCTCCCATCCTATTTCTTTAAAATCCCTTTCTAATATTATCCTCCCACTCACACACATATTTTCCAAGTTGTCTCTTTCTTTCGTTAAATACAAAGGCCCGTAACACAGATATTTTATCCTGAAGCAGTACGTCCTTCATAAAATTAAAATAAACAACAGTCATCGGTCTGTACAGTAGAGATCTGTGAAACAGGGCGGCAGGCTGTCAGTCCTGCTACAAACTGCCTGTGCTTAGTTCGCCTGTCGTGTTAGAAATGAAGCCGACAGCTCAATATCTGACCATCAAGGTACCAACAGAATAACGTACATTCAAAGTTCCATACACTTCGGGCTCCGGCTTTCATGTCTCCCAGAGAGCAGCGTACAATGCCTTGGCTGTAGCGATCTGACTTGGAGACAGAATAAGACACCTGCAGCACAGCTACTGAATTTAAATGAAGTTTACTGAATTTATCTGATGAAGTCTTTTCAATCTTCGTGCTGCAACCATCGGCCACTATAAAAGCCTAAGCAGAGTCGCAAGGTGTACTGGGTACAAACACAGTCACACCCGCTCAGTTACGAAGTCCATATAAAACAGGTCGCGTCTGTCCGTCCGTCCATTAGTCCACATACCATATACCTAAGGGCAGTGAACGAATGTCGATTAAATTTGGTACGGAGTCAGTAGCCCAGAAGTCAATCATACGACAGGTGGCAGCAGAGTCAGTGCGGACGACAAGGGATGCTTTCCTACAATTAGCAGTGAAAAAAAATTGAAAACAAAAATTGTCAATCAATTTAGGGTTGGAAACTAGGCCACAGACGAACATCACCGGGCATCAGACCTTCTTTGCTGCTTTGTACAGCGATAACACATACATTCACTCCCGCTTTGTACAGCGATAACACATACAGCCACGCCTGCTTTGTACAGCGATAACACATACAACCACGCCATAAGACGGGCTGCCGTGCGCTCCACACGACACTGCACGGTCCCCTTCAGCGGCAGTTTCTGTAGCCGTACAGCAAATTAAGCGTTAATTTCATCTATCGGAGTGTTGCAATCTGGTTGTGGTATGTTGTATTATATGCACGATGCTTAAAATTGTCTTCGGCCTCAGCTCGTAAATCTCGGAGAACAAGTCGTTGCTCAATTGTTTCTTCGGCCTCGACATGTACCTCAGATGGAACATGGCAGCCCGGTAACCATAGCACCTAGGGTTTCACTCATTCACACTTCAGGTATCACAGAGATATTATTATTATTGTTGTTGTTATTTAATATTTTAAAGACGAAGATTAACCAGAATATATTTATAAATCCAGTCCGTACCGCGCAGTAAACACACTCTGTCTCGGTTATAAAAACCAGTCAGTTAATGCTGTATAGGGAAATAACCGCTGTTTGTTCTGAGATCCACACAAAACACATAAATACACTGCGTGGGCAGAACGTAGTATTTTTTAAATGTAATAACCACTGGGCTTTAAAGGGTTAATAAACAAAGCCTAAAATTGTTGAGGCATTATGGCATCACTTTCGCTGAACATGTGACAGAATACAGCTGTGGAAGCTGTATTGGAAAGTTTAGGGAGAAGCACTACAGGGCTGGGAACAGTTGACACCCCCCCCCCCCCCCCCGGTAGGATTTGAGCCCAGGACAGAGCCAGCGAGTCTGAAGACCAGCCGTTGATTCTGACCCACTCTGTTATAGCAGATCTGACAGCAGCTCTCTGTAACATAGTGTCCGTATTTTTCTCATTTTCTACGAGAAGGTGGCACAAATATATAGATCCAGTCGGTTAAGGCAAAAGAGATTGGCACGCCAATCCGTGAGATGGGAGGTTATCCCAGATTTTGCATTTTTCCAGGCGTTACGTTCTTTCGAAACGTCGGGAATCGATAATCCTGGTTCTCAAAGTCACAACCCATACGACCTGAATCCGCAACGTTAAACCCCGCAGATACAAAGCACATAGGAACCTTTCCTTACAGAGTTAACCTCACCTAGCAATGAACACCGTTCAGAACACCTGTAAACAGCTGACGCCAGCGGCAATCTATTGAGCACTCAGAATTGTGAAAACACCAGAGAAGGCAACAATACGGCGTGTGGGCTGTGTAAATACATTCTGTGAATTAGACCGATAACTAGGTAACCCACCTTGCATCTGTAGGTTAATAGCAAGTGAACACACAGACGTGGCTGTGCCAGTCCTGTTTATGAGCAGTGACTTTAAAAGGTCCTTTATAATTACATAATTACATACTTACATAATGTTACCAGACATTGCCCCGGCAAACAGTGGGTGAAAATATTCACGTGCTAACAGCCCCCCCCCCCCCCCTTGGGGGGTCACTCACAAACCAAGCTTTATCATGACGTCCCACGCAAGCCACGCCACATCGTAAACGTGGAAAGAAACGACGTATAAATCACTCAATCATTCGATCACAACCCAAGCACATTTTATATAGGCAGATCTTTTTCAAGTAACGCCATATGAGCCATCAACTTAGCACAACACCTAAACATCTCTGGTAAAGCTGTTACAGCGTGCGATAACCAGCAGAACATACGCACGCGACATTCTTGCACGCACCGGTACCTCACTTACAGCAGGGCAGCTCAGTCAGCACAACGCGTGGCACAGACGCACAGGACTGCGACCCGGCCACGGGAAACACTTCCAGCGCGTTCTATGTGTGCCGAACACTTTGCGCACCTTTTCGCTTTGTCTTGCTCCTGTATGTTTAACTGCGTAACATTTAAACATGCAAACTATCGCTACCTCCTACTATTATCTAACTGATCTCCCTGAAGATGGCCTTGTAGGTCGAAACGGGTCGTAGGGATATAGCGGTCACTTGCAGCTCCTGTGAGCACTGTTGGTTTGTGGCCATCCGTCTGCTGATGCGCGGCGGTCAGCAGCGCAGCATATAAAGGTTCGGTTCACAGGAGTTTCTTCTAGTGACGATACCGTCAGAAAGGGAGTAAGTTCTGCATCCGTTTCGTAAACTGTGCACGAGCCGCGATAGCGTAGTCAAGTGTTGTGACTTGGCTAAGGACTGGACGATCCGGGGGTCGAATCCCGGAACGACAGAAGACTTTTTCTTCTCCAAAACATCCAGACCGTCTGTGCAGCCCTCCCAACCTCATGGTCAATGGATACCTTTGGGTTTTCCCCAGGGATAAAGCCGGCCACTCCCATTTGGTGTTAAAAGTTAAGAATGAGTGGAGCTATACATCTACTGCCCCTACAAGCCTTCACGTCGTGGACACAGACATGTTTTTAACATACGCACCGAAAACAAAACGTTATGTCCTTTTGCTAGTAATTTGGACAGCATGCACGTTAGCATGTCATTCAAAATTCCGTTTGCCAGCCGTGCGCGGCAAGTGTGTGCTGCATAAGGCACAGATCTCTGCGTCAGAATCTTAGCCTGCATTTCTGTCACAGCAATGTCACACGGTTTCAAACAAATGCAACACTTTCTCTGACCAGACAGCACAAGTTAAATATTGACGACCTGGGTAAGGTTGCACGGCAACAGGCAAATTAAGGACTGAATGCGCACAACAAAACTGGGTAATTTTCCTCTCCACAAACTGTGCAGGGAAAAACAAAGCGGAAGAAACGCTCAGAAAAAATGGGTAAATCTCACATTATGTTGCAAACATCTACACGTAAACCCGGCGGAAAGAGAGATATGGCAAGACAAAAACACGACCGTGGGAGTCACAGAAATCAAGCAAGCCGGAAGAGAGGCACATTAAACTACGCACTAAAGAGTAAAATTGCTTAGTACTTGAAGATGCAAGTATTTTGGAATGTGACGCCGTGTCAAGTGGTACACAGTTATCGACTGTCGAGGGGCGCGGCGCCCTCATCTTCAGGGTCAAGCAGTTATTGTTGTTGTTACTATTGCTGTTATTATTATTATTATTATTATTATTATTATTATTATTATTATTATAACATCACCACCTTTACGCAGCGTATTCACACATACATCTGAAACAAACCACGTTTCTAGGGTACACACTGCCGCAGCTATTCCGCGCGTACTGTTAATGGTGCATATAGCGCTGTCTGCAGTATTAAACCCTTTGTGCTTCTACATTAGCACTTTCCGCAGTGTGTGCTGTGCCCAATACAGCTGTTTTCTGCAGTTCCTTGATATCGTGCTTTCCCGGTACGCTGCTCAAGTATTTTCTGAAGGATTTTGAAATGGTTCCCGTTGCCCCTATTATTAGTGGCGTCACCTTTGTTTTTACATTCCACATGCGCTGTATTTCTGTTGTAAGGTCTTCATATTTTAGAATCTTCTCGGCTTCTTTCTTTATCACATTTCTGTCTCCCCGGATTGCTTATTATTATTATTATTATTATTTATTTAGTTCTGAAATGACTAAGCGCCTCGACTGCGAACTTCAACCAGTGGCTGTGTTCAACCTCTTCAGCACGAACTTCGACTTTACTGGCGGCTGAGGGCCAGAAGAAGTGAGTTTGGCAAGCAGGCCTGTGCAGATCACTGCAGAGCCCAGCAAACTGCGCAGATGTACAAGAAATAACACTGGCCTGTGTGTCCTGAGAAAGGAAGACGAAAATCCACCGACGGTACTTCCGCACGAACAGTCTCATTGTGTACGTAACAGACGGTAGTTGCTTTACTTGTCAATATCACAATATACAGCGGCTAAAACTTTAAATAACATCCAAATTAAGGGATTAAAGTTCCGTCATGTAATTAAAGAAGGAACAGGGAACAATAACGCGACTCTACTGCTACACAGTAGAGTCCAGATTGCTTGCTAATTGTTGGCATGATGCGAACAGACAATCTGGTGAGAGAGGAAGCACTGCGCGCGCAACACCCAGCGTTTCCTGTCCGTTGCGACAACATCGATACTGACCGAAACTATGGACGCAGGCTACTGCCGACAGAGTAGCAGCGGATGTTTCTGAAACGGGTGAAAAGCTGCCTGGCAGCGACCACGCCGTGCCGACTGCAGCTGTGTACAGTGTTACAGAGCTCACCTGTTAGCACTACTACAACTGCACATCGCTTTCAGAGTCTCCCGGTGTTCCCCATTATTTCAGCAGCCAGGAACAGAGCAGTACATGGTGATACGCGATCCTAGGGCAAGAGGGCAGTTGGGGTTCACGCGTAGTACGACCACCGCTGACACCATGCTTAAGGAACGTAAGCTTCGTGTGAATGATTTGCATTCAGCACATCGTAATTTTTGTCCCACCCGCTATCGGTCGAAGACACATCAAGTACTGGAATACACATTAGCGGAACAAAACTGACCGGTTTTTATATGCGTTAAAATTAATATGACAATTGTGATAAAAATTTCTAGTGTCAGACTGTAGCCTTCCCATACCTAAGGCATTAACACATCGAACGCTAAAACAGCTACTACACTGAGGCCACAAAAAGAAGTCCAATGGACACACGCCCTTTACATCACACTGCCCCTCCAGTCGTCTGGTCACTGTGTTCACAAAATGCCGGTAACGGCAACTGCCACATAACCTGCGGTGATGACAAGCGCTTTGGGCTGTATCACATATCAGAGTGTCCTTAGGGGCAATACAACAGTAGGCAGCAAAGACCACCGCCATCCATGGGACTTCCTGCAGCACGCCATTACACACATGCAGAGACTGTACTTACAGCGTCACTTCACGGGACAGTAAATATGTCGCAATATCTCGCCAGGTTCTTTGATACGTTTGTCATGTGACTGCTCTAGCAGCAGCAGCAGCAGTGGCGGAAGTACTGAGACCCTGAAATAATCAAGTCTTACTTCAACACACAAACATAAGAGCCGTGCACACCAAATGCAGCATTCGAACCGGTCGTGATATATGGCAATACGCCTTGTTACAGGAACTTTCGGCTTGTTCGCCCCATTATTACCAACATTATTTTTAGTAGTAGTAGTAGTAGTAGTAGTAGTAGTAGTAGTAGTAGTAGTAGTAGTAGTAGCAGCAGCAGCAGCAGCAGCAGCAACTCCATGGGTTGCGTTTAAAGCAGGCCGACATATTCACAAGGGCTGCTACACCTAACACCGGCTTCCTGCAGCTCATTTCTCTCAAACGAAGCCCTATGACCTGTACCCAGTACCGTACGGTGTATTCAGTCCATCAAATCACATTTACAACGATCATTCACCGTCCTCCTACTCCTGCTCTGTTCTTTATACACAAAACTGTTCAACACGCTTCGCTAAAACAAGGTCCGTCTATGATTAAAAAGACGGGAAACAGAATCTGCCTGCGCGTCTCTCTGACTTGCACAGTAACAAATATAGCAGAACCCGGTTATAGCGACATCGGTTTATACGACACGTCGCCTATGGCGTCAGGTTTCCTGTGGTACCAATTAATTCCTCACTGTTAAACATAACATTATACTCCTCGGTTATAACGACACTCGTGTATAACGACACAGAATATCCAAGTCCCTTTCGTGACGTTATAACCGAGTTCGGCTGTAATGCCAAATTAACACAAAATGATCCTCAGACGCTGGTGCAAATTTGCGAAATGGGAAGAAGTTACGGCATAAAATTGCACGACAATGAAATGAGAAGCACCGCACACTGACTCACACGCCAAAAATATGTACGCTTACTTTTACACCGTGTATGGTTATCCCCCCCCCCCCCAACACCACGTCTCAGGCGGTTAGTTGCCGGCCTCCCACTGCAACGGCTTGAGTTCGATCCCAGGCCAGTCCATGTGGGAGTTCAACTGGGACAGGTGCTTCTCCCAGTATTTCGGTTTTCTCCTGTCAGTATCACTCCGCCAATGCTCCATACTCCTTTATCACCATGTTACATAACCTTAGTGACTGACAGCGTCATTAAATGATACTCCAGCAGCAGGACCCACACAGTAGGAACACTGTTAATACGAAGAATTTCTGTAACGAAACTAGTTCTGATCAGAACCCATTAAGGGTACTTTCGTGCACACACTGGCAGTGCTGAACGTCCTATGGCACTACTACTGCCGCTGTATTTAATACGCACTGTAACATTTGTACTTACTGTAGCACGAACAGCACAGAGATACTTGACCATTGCCAAGTGGTAGCAATAAGCTGTAACAGACAGCTCGCTTCGGACACGCTGTCTGATGTAACAGTTCAGCTGCCTTCGAACATACTGTTTGATGTACAATCCACCAACGTCCGCTACATTTATATGACCTATCTGATGATGGACATACGTTGCCGAAAAGTGTAGGATTAAAAATAAATTGGTTTTCTATCCATTTTTTGTGTACTCTGTTGATCCATGATTGCACGCTTATTAAAATACATGTTTGGGGACTGGGATATAAAATTACAGACTGGATTAATGCAGCACAGGGTTAGATTAAACTGGCGACGTCCTGTCAACACGTCTACGAAATCTGGACTTCTTGAGTAGCTGAACAACTAGCAGCTTCTCAAGGAGGAATTCGCTCCATGGATTCAGTTACTGTTACTATTTCTATTCCACTGACAGTACGTTCCCCATTTAATGTACAGACTCTGCTTGTTTCCAACACATCTCACGAAATTGCTGATCAAAACGAAAAATGTTGCCTTCACTTGCTTCACACTTTCTCCTGCCGTCTGTCGGGAGTGTTACAATGTCAGGACCGCAACGGGATTAGCGTGAGCGTAGACAACGTAAAAAACGTAGGGCGGCAGGGTAACAGAAGAAGACGTGTAAATTGCTTCCCGAGGCACTTGCAGTTGGCGGTGCGAGCTGCTCAGATATGCTTCCCTCTCCTCTGACAGACGTTTCGCTGTACTAAAAGCTTTTATTGCGCATTACGAAGTGATACTGGCGTGCCTTCCTTTTTCTATAGAACTAAAACTCTTTTCCTAAGCCATCACAAACTTGTCCACGTATGCCTGCAAACTGGACGCCAGTCACAGAACATCTCCCAGAGTCGCTGGCGGCCCAACAGACAACAGACGTTCCGGGTTCAAATCCCGGCCCGCAGATATGGAACCCTGATTGAGGTGTTTCTCTGTTTTACTCATCTCCTTCAGGCACATGTCGGTGTACCACGTCAGTGTCTGCTACAACCCGCCACCTTTCACATCCTGTCCAGTTCACGATTCACTTACCATCACATAATGCGATGTCACATGATCTGAGCTACTGACAGATGCACACAGCTAAGTGCATGAACCACTGTGCAGTTTGCCTTTCCTACGCCTGTCAAGACAAGCGGCATTCACTGGCTGGCTGTACAGTGTTTTGACGAGGCCATTTGCAATTAGCATTACAGGGTTTCTGGATTCGGTCAATAAATCTTCCTTTAATCCGCTTCACTGTCTTATTGACCCTCACCGCTTTACGCACGAAGTCTGCTGCTCTATCTTCGTTCGTCTTCCATTCTTTTGTTTGGGCGCCCTTGCAGGATAAATCAGCAGGGGATTTGTAAGGCTAGAACTCGCTTTGTTATCGAGTATGAAGGACAGACTTTGATTCTTCCTATTCTCCTTCAATCTATAAGATCTGATCCTATTACAGTGCTGCCAACATAAATGATAATTGTACCAACACGAAACATAACAAAGACTTCCGCACCCAACTTGCGACGCCTATCTCCCACAGAAAGGAAAAGACGTCTTTCTTTCCCTCTTACAGCACCCACCTTCAACTAAATCACGTAAGCCTACAACGTTAATTTGGGGCTGCGGTGGCGTAGTTGGTTGAGGCACTGCGCTACAAACCGGCAGGTCGCGGGTTCGATTCCCGATGGTGTCATTTTCATTGGCATAATCTTGTCGGTCGCACTATGGCCCTGGGGTCGACTCAGCCTCTAACAGAAATGAGTACCAGGAATATTTCCTCGGGGGTAAACGCGGCCGGTGCGTACGGCTGACAACCTACCACCTTCACGTGCCGATTGTCTAGAAATTCTGGGAGCCTCGACCTCCTGGAACCCCCTGGGCCTGTCCAGGCCTGTAATGGGACTGCTTTACCTTCACCTACAACGTTAATTTAGCTCGATTTGTTGCCGTTCTGACGATTAGAAACACTCAGCTTTTAAACCTTATCGATCGCTCAGCGTTTCGAAAATACAAAAGAAAGTGAAGACGTTTCGAAAAGGCAAGAAAGGTGTGCAGGCACCTGCCGTGTTGGATCTGATAGACAGGCATAGAGCTTTCGTCACACAGAAACTGAGCACAGCTGTACCGAATGGAGGCCCGAAACGGAAGCGATATCCGAAACACATCGAGTTACACGGAAGCGATATCCGAAACACGTCGAGTTACACGGAAGCGATATCCGAAACACGTCGAGTTACACGGAAGCGATATCCGAAAAACGTCGAGTTACACGGAAGGTGTGAGGTGCTCGCCCCGGTCCTCTCTCTTGTGCCGTGTCGACTGCTTCACAGCTACCGACGTTCCGGAGCCACTAAATTCCTCCGAAACGTCTGTTAACTGTGAACCAGTCGACACGGCACAACACCACAGAAGACTTGCGTCTTCCATGTTACTGTGCGCCTCGCAGGCCACACTGATCCTGTGCTTGAATTCAGCCTGCTGATAGCCTGCCATTCTCACATCCTCTTTAGACAAGGCTGTAGTCACGTGACTTCTTGATTGATTCTAATGGAACTCTTGTTCCTAAACGAACGCCATGCATGTGGCTGGGTTTGTCGCAACCAACCAGATAACTTGTTGCAAATTATTGCGTCTTTTATACTTGGCTGGCCATGTTCTTCGTTGTACGTGAGAGACCAAGTTCCACACCCACACGAAAAAAGTGCTAATTATAATTTTGGATATTTTAATTGTTGTGTTTCCAGATAGCAGACACGGAGACAAAAGATGATAGAATACACGGTCGCAAACATGTTCCTAATTTAATCTAATATTAATTTAATCATGAACGTAATTTAAATTCCTCAATTTTGTGATTTACAATTTGTTAGTGTTGTACCCAGTGTTGTACCCACATAGGTACAAACTGTCGGATGGCGGCGGTTTACAGTTGTCAGACTGACACAGGCAGTGGGAATGGCGAGCAAACTGAACAGCCGAGTCACGATACAGGCTACAGGCTGCAGGCTACAGGCTGCAGGCGAATGGTCAAACACAGCTCAGCTGTGCGACATGGGACCCATCGACACATTTAGAACAGCAAGTTCTCTATTTAAGACCTTATTTAGCATCCGCCTATGAAGAACTTCTGGAATTAACACTGAAACTCACAAATAATTTCATGTATATTTTAAACATTTCATAATTTACGTAATAAAATTTTCCCGAGAACGCAGACACAATAACTGGAGTGTGAACATCTCAGTGGCGTCATTACACCAACTGACGCTATGTTCGACAGTCACACGCACACTGTAAGTAGGGTATATTGGACATGACGCCCCATATGGGGCACAAAGGAGGGCAACGTAAACCCCAGACCTCATAAGCTTCGATGACGCCATTCCACTATGTAACAAACAGCAACAAGCTTACAGCTTCCGTGGGCGAGGTGTGACACCAAAACGACTTGTCACTGCATAAGTAGCGGTGGGTGTGTCTACAGTGCTGTTCAGCGTTTGTGATTTTCATGAAAGTCGGCGCACGGAAGGCGGTACATTTTTGTGACTTAAATAAAATCACATTTACACTTGTAGAGTGAAACCGTTACGACACTTTGAAAGTAAAGAAGTTCTCTGCTAAGAACGTGCACTGCATCACGGAGTGCACCGTTTTCAGTCCCGTTATTTTCAAAGGGTTAAGGCCTCTCTCCATTTCGGTGCAATGACAGACGTACTGTGAATACGCGAAGTTGCAGTGACAGCTGTCTGCCTGGGACAGTCCTGCTCTCTGCTCCACCACAAACAACTTCTTACACCCAAGTTCGAGGCGCAACTTCTCCAAAGTGTCACGTCGTATAGAGGGAATTGCTATCCCATTCTGCAAAGCTCAGCATTGTGGGAAGTTTGAGAAGTCACCTCGAGTCCAAACCAGACAGACAACTGCATATTCCACATCAAGAGCAATATAAGTCAGATTGTGAAATCGATCTTGCTCTTTAAAGAACCATTCTCCCTTCTTCACCCCCTTTAGATCTACTTTCGGATTAAGCTTCTGACATTTTCGATAGGTTTGATATCTCTTTTCTCACGTCCGAAATGCCTGTGGTGGATCACGTGACAATGGGGCACGTTTTCTCCGAGTACCTCGGTTCTTCCCCTACTGGTATCATTCCAGCAATACTCCACATGCAGTCATCTATTACTGATGCTATACCGTGTAATATTAAGAACTGCCAGCATCACTAAGTAGCACACTATGTGTGTATATATCGCACTGGCACAGTAGCAGTGTTCACGTACTTAGAGGTGACAGCACGGTGCCATCTGACGGACAACGACGCGTCTTAACTGACTGCTACAATGCAGAAATGATCGGCCTTTGAATGGGCACATCCGGTAATAATAGAAGATATTTTTAACCTATTACTTCTGTCCCAAGACAGCTGATGTGATCTAAGGATGAATACGTGAAAGAAATTACTCCCCATTAAACTTGATTTGCCTTTAAACTACACGCAGATTTGTATCACCTAAATAAGGCACCGAGACAGCAAGATTTACACAAGTGGAATTCTGCGCAAGAGGCAAGTACGCTTCACGAATTGTGTACAGAAGTGCTTATTAAAATCTGAACTTAATTATCTCACATTACTTTGCATTCCTTTCTGCACAGTTTCAACAAATGGCTCCATAAACTTAATTTGTTTAATGCCTGTACTGAGGGAAGTTAAAAGGAAACTGCTTATTTAGGGCGAAGGCGAAACTGGAGAGGAATTTATGAGGATAACAAATTATACAGAAATCCCTACGATTGCAGGTTTAAGTGAAACGACAGAATTTCGTCTTCAAAACCTTCAAGCTAATTAGGAAACAGGAAAGAGTGAAACGCAGTTTATTATGACGTTACCCGGACGAACAGTGTCCCGCACAGTGCCAGGTTAATCCCCTCTGGCTCTCTGGCGCGATCGCAGCAGTTCTACAAATAAGGCTCCTATCGTCGGCATGCCTGTGTGTGTCTGTCCGTTATTCCTTCTGCACTGCTCAGTTCGACGGTCGCTTAAAGATTTTCACATAATTTGGCGCTGGCGAATTCTATGAACTTCCCTGACACTGGTAAGTTCCGATTAACGGCGGGCAATGCTCCTCCCGCGCCTCTGCCCACATCTCGGACTCACCTGGCAACTGCGTGTACAAACATTCATCGGCGCGAACGCGCTAAAAGCTAATTTAGTGTGTTCCATGTTCGTGCACTGTATCGTACAAAACACCAATCACCAACAAATGCATAAAGAGAGTTTATCACCAATCGTAACACACTCGTACATGTTTCGACCCTGCTGGGTCATCTTCAGGGAGAACTTTTCATTACCGTTACACTAGGGTTGCACTTTACAGTTGAGTGAGAATGTACTGTTGACTGTGTACTGCATTGTTTTTGAAGGCGTGAACCCTCCGCGGTTCGGCCGGACTGTAAAGTGCAACCCTAGTGTAACGGTAACGAAAAGTTCTCCCTGAAGATGACCCAGCAGGGTCGAAACATGTAGGAGTGTGTTACGATTGATGATAAACTCTCTTTGTGCATTTGTTGGTGATTAGTGTTTTGCAGACTAATAACAATTTGAGAAACAATTAAAACTGCTTCTTCATGCCTCCCATACTTCTCCTAAAGTCTTCAGCGCTCCAGGCAATGAAAGAAAAGGGATAAAAGGCGCCAGAGCACGCGTACGCTTCATAACGTCTTTCCTATCGAAATCGGCTTTCTTTTCAACAGCACAATGCCCCGAGTTGTGTTTAAGCCTCCCCCTGTAGCGCGGTATAACACACATACATCAGGCACACTGAATGTCGAGTCTTGGGAAGGACCTATTTTGCCCATTCCTGTTGCCGCACTTAGCAGACCGATCGCTGATGAACGAAAAACTGCTGTAATATCCAGATCGTGCTTTGCCCCCGCCCCGCTTTACTCCCGGCCTTCGTAACAAGTTACTTCCACTTCTGTTGCTTTGCGCTGACACAGGAAGTACAAGCGGAAATTGTAATTAATGGGGGATTATGGAAGTCTGTAACACGAACTGCATTATACATTAGAAGCTCGCTAACACCAAACACACACACGCCGTAGTTACGTGTTAACTGTATTGTTCCGCAAAGTGTTACCCCCCCTCACGCCCCAGCTTCTGCACGGTTTGGTGGAGATGGCAAAAGTATGTTAAAATAGAGATCATGGAAGTGTCAGAGTACATCTATCGCGTATAACCTTCCCACAGTACCACATAATAAAACACGAAGACATTTAAACGGCATACAAAAAAGCACAGTTCTCCCTGTCCTCGCCATGACAGCATCCGGCGGGCAAGGGGTGTAGCTCCACCCATTCTTAATATCAGCACTAGATAGAGGCTTTACCCTCGGAGAAAGCACTCCGGTACCCACTGATACGAGTCTGGCATTCATACTGTAATTTGATACGGTTAATTTGACGCTTCTTTCAATCAGTCCTTTGCTGTTTATAGAAAAGCACGAACACATTTTGGCCTCCTTTTAATGTGAAGGCATTACGACCCGTTTACGGTATAACTCCCGCTTAAACAAAACACACTTACAGCGCAGGCGCAAGGCAAACTCGGGCGTTACGGGTCGGCCTAACTTGACGGGAGGGGCGTTCCACGTTTCCGCCTGATTTTCGTTCAAAAGCGACAGAGAATGCTATGCAGCAAGCTACCTCAGCGGCAGTGCACTGACAGTCATTCGGAAGGTACAGCCCTGGATCTCAGCCAGTGCCGCATAACCCAAGTTCATCGCGTATTTCTTCAGCCGCTCCGCGCAAAACATGTCATTTAATCCTCTTCGGCAACCACCTGAACCAGACTGCCACTCTGAAGACGGACGCAGTACGGTCCTCCGAAACGTTGAAACAAACCTTTACTACGTGGTGTAACCCCCCCCCCCCCTGCAAAGCGGCTACCATTTCAACAGAAGGCTACATTCCATTTACACAGGTCACCCACCCTGTCCTTCGCTAGGAACCTAAATACAAAGCGCCTTCACAGCAACAAACGTATTGCTGCTACGTTCCACATTAATTAAAATCAGCCAGTGTGTGTGCAGCTGGCATTGTGTCTTACACTTACAACTTCTGCCACGTGTACACTCAGCCGAGGGACAAATACTTCTGTGGAAATGCCTTTCTAAATATACACTTAGCTGTGCTCCCCTGTTATATGTTTACCAACAAAAATCGGGTAGGCAGAAGCGAAGAAAATACAAGGACGAATGTTGGAACTGTGGTTTACTTAGCAGCAAACAATGGCTCCTTTGCTGAGATATGGTGCCTCACGGTTTGACCCTCTAAAGCCCAGTGGTTACTGTATGTACCGCCAGGTTTAACATTCACAAATTCTACGTTCTGCCCACACGGTGTGTTTATGTGTTTTGTGTGGATCTCAGAACAAACAGCGATTATTTCCCTATACTGACTGGTTTTTATAACCGAGACGGAGTGTGTTTACTGCGCGGTACGGACTGGGTCTTCGAATACGATTCAGGTTATTTTTTACCTTTACAGATAATCACGGAGCACTGGTGGAACTCACACGCGTTTACACGTTACTCTTACTATAAGGACAAGTGGGCGAACCGTGGGAACCTCCCAAACAGTAATACTCTTTCAGACATCCGGGAGCATTGGATAGAAAAGTACTTTCCGTTTCATCTTTAAAGGAATACTAATGTTAGAAACTCCAGGACATGTATAATAAAATCACCATCCGCCTCTGTGCCTGCCTGCCTGCCTGCCCGCCCGCCCGCCCGCCTGCCTGCCTGCCTGCCTGCCCGCCCGCACGCCCGCCCGCCTGCCTGCCTGCCTGCCTGCCTGCCTGCCTGCCTGCCCGCCCGCCTGCCTGCCTGCCTGCCTGCCTGCCTGCCTTTCCATGGCCACCGCTGCGTTTGCAGCAATCAATTCCACAACCAACTGAACTTGTTTTCGTGGATTCTAATGTCAGGGATTTTTACTGAACTGCACTGAGACACACCAACTTTGTATAAAATCTGACAACAACAGTGCGCGCGTTATATGAAGCCACGTGTGACCCGCCAATGTCTATCGCAGTGAGCAACGTTGCGAGCAAAAGGTACAGAGTGGAACTGAGAAATATTTTATGTCGGATGCACTTTTTCCGCAAGTCTGACGGTTTTAGAGACAAGTAAACAAGACCTGTTAGTCGCTGTGCAAGGCACGGGGACCCTGGGATTGTGGCTCGTTACTGTTTTAAGACGGGAAGGGCAAAAATGAAGAAGAAAAAAGACAACAACATAATACACAGCAAGCAGGAGCCAAAACACAACTGAAAATGAATCGACAGCACTTGGTCGCACCTAACGCCAGACATTTTCACGGGAAAACAGTAAAGTACAATCAACGCAGCGAAAGCCGATACAGTCGCATACACAGTCCACGCCTTGCATTTAGCGACTAATTACAGACTTTAGAATAATGTTCTTAGCACACTTAATTTGCGAATATTTATTTATACTTCCCTACAGTTCATCTAGTCTCTGTTCACTATTCTAATCACTTTCAAATAAATAACTCCTCCAAAAATCTGTGACTATGAAATCTTAAATTCACAACAAATAAATACACAATTCTTCCGCTAGCATTTGACTAAGAAGAGGCCGTGCCATTTGACTAAGAAGAGGCCGTGCCATGGCTCAGGCGGTTAGGCGCCGGCTTCTGACTGCGGGGGCCTGGGTTCGATCCCAGGTCAGTCCATGTGGAATTTGTGATGGACAAAGTACCACAAGTACAAAGTATGGGGGTTTCCCCGACTGCTTCAGTTTTCCCGTGTCGATATCTTTACACCAATGCTCCGTAACCAAGCACTCATTTATAACCGACGCTGTATAAACTCGGCAAGTCACAGCGTCCTTATATCGCAGTAAGAAAAGCAGCGTAGCTTTTTCACGTCTGTCCTCAGAAAACAATTCGTACCGCAGAAGGAGTTCGCAGGAAATTTTACATGCAGTAGTATCACTGAACTCTACATACAGAGTCACTCGGTTACAATGGCCAGTAACAAGAGGCACTTGACATGAGGACCCACGTGCTTGCCTGCGCGCAACTCTGGTGGAACTGGACAAATGTCTATCGGACAGCGAAGTGTTTCGAGAAGACAACGCGGACAAAAATTAACACAACATTTCAACTGAGTACAACTGTCCATGAACCCCAGGGGTTTGTAAGCAAATGAAAGTGACTTTTATTTCGTGCCCTTTAATTAAGCCTAAAACCATCAAATTAATTTTGTTCAAATTTTATACCCTCGTTTCTTTCTCCTACGTCCTTCGCAAAACAAAATCAAAACTTAAAACTGCAGCGGTCACGACAAACCAGACGCTCCACGTTTCCTAACATGATGTCCGCATGTCTTCACTTAAAGTCTGCTGTTCTCTGGGATGACGCCGTGTAGTCTGGTACAAATACACGGCCTATCACAGCACTCTGCTACCTTCATCATCAGGGTAAATCTGAGGCAGCATGATGCTATGCAACTTACAGGTGTTAATACCAGACCACAAGGCGTCACACCAACAGGACAGTAATCGTTATATCACCCTTAACTCTCACACTTCTCCTGTCACGCCAGTGACTTGCTACATTTTTTAGCCCAATGCACAGTGCCAGTGCTGGGGG
>BLKM01000343.1:551808-623311 GCA_013340265.1 Coptotermes formosanus | reverse complement strand
CCCTCTACCCCCCAGCCCTCCCCTCTCTCGGGCGCTGCGGGCGGGGGGGGGGGGGGGGGGGGGGCCCCGCCCCCCCACTGTACACGCTTGACATTTGACTGGCATTTCCTGCGAGTAGCTCGGTCTAGTTTCGAGCGGAACAGTGTATACGAATATCCGAACAATGACCCGTCACAGATACCCCACTGTGATTAAATTTTGCAACTAGACATTCATTCTGTCATTTCAAAAGAACCCGTGCCTTGCGCATGTCCGGTCTAACAGCTAACAACTCCGCTTCCACCAGCCTCAATTAACACTACATACGCATTTCCTCATCACGTTACAGTCATAAATCCGTCTGTCGGTTGAGACGTTTCGAATATCACGAGCGGTAATGTAGAACGTACTTAGTTACCGCGTATTTAACGCAGCTGTCAAAAACTCAGCCCACGCAACGTCGTGTAGCAGAATCATCAGCGAACAGGGCACTGCAAGAGTCTGGAAGTACGGCGTGATGTCATTTGAAGTAAGGTTCGTATGTTTCATAGCCGTCCTGATCAGCGCAGCTGTCACGGGATGTCCCGGCGGGTGCAGGCTTCCTATGCAATAGAGTTCCTGCGCTCGCGGAGACGGTGAAAGACAGGCCTTGTGCTATCCTAGTTATGTCTGGAACAACCGAACGCAGCCACTAAAAGCCTCACACAGGACAGCTGGTCTCGGCTTAGATCTGAATCAATAACATCCAAAACAGGAACCCGTGGAGTATCATTAGGGCGTTTAACTGTCCCGCTGAAGTTTACAAGAAATTGTGTTTTGCTATTAACATTTCTGGCACCCTTTGAACAGGAGAAAATTCGGGCCCCAGGGCCAGTCTGGACATTAAGAGGAAGAGCAAAACCTCTTGACCCTGCTGGGAATCGAAGAAAGCACACCTGAATGGCCGTAGTAACGTTAGGTCACGGAAATGTGGTTTGATCAACAGATTAAACTGAGGTGCCCTGATCGGTTAGGTGCTACAGACATCAGCGTCGATAAGGAGCAATGTCAGCCTGCAGAACTGCGACTAGGCTATACGCTAAACAGAGACGCTGGAGAAGTTGCCGCGTCGACACGGCGAACACTTTCTGGAGCGTCCGACACCAGCTCCTCAAAAGACGTGATGCGACAAGAGCTAATAATATGACCAGAAGTCAGTACTGCTGTGGCGGTTCTACGTACACACATTGTCGACACGGCTCCTGCCAATTTGCTCGGCCTGCTTCTGGAACTTCTAATCGCCACATTTAACTGATTTAGCTCATTTGCGCTTAACCCTGCAAATCCCAGTGGTTACTTTATGTACCACTAGGCCTAACATTAACAAAGTGTACATTTTGTATGGATCTCAGAACAAACAGCGATTGTTTCCCTACAGAGCCTTAACTGACTGGTTTTTATAACCGAGACGGAGCGTGTTTACTGCGCGGTACGCGCTGAATCTCTACCTGTCCCCTCTAAAGCCCAGTGGTTACTGTATGTACCGCCAGGTTTAACATTCACAAGTTCTACGTTCTGCTCACACAGCGTGTTTGTGTGTTTTGTGTGGATCTCAGAACAAACAGCGATTGTTTCCCTACAGAGCCTTAACTGACTGGTTTTTATAACCGAGACGGAGTGTGTTTACTGCGCGGTGCGAGCTGAATCTTTAAATATAACTGAGTTCAATTTTCGCCGTGCAGGAAATGTTGCTATTACTGTCACCAATTAAAGCTGACGCACTCACGTCTGCAGACCACAACTCTATCTACTGCTACGGTACCAACGGTCGTTGTTGGGCAGGACTATGAGGCAGTTCCATCCCTTTCCATTCAACACAATTTAGCTCCATAAAATCACTTCAAAGTTATTCCCAGGTTACGTCTCAGCCTTTCGAGGGCTTTCACCAATCATATTCTGTGCGCACCGTCTCCACCACCATAATGACATGACCAGCCCACCGTCAGCACTATCAGCGGAACACAAACACACACCGACAAACAAATATTTTTTCTTCTTTTCAGTTTGGGTCGCTACTTATCTAAATCGTTAAGGCAGGAGACACGTCACAGTAACTCGTCTTAGAATAAAAAATCCTCTTTAAACATTACTAAATTTTACATACTTAGGCAGCATGTCAAGTTTCTGCCGCAGTTTAGTTGAGGCCTTCGCTCTTCTGGCATTTTATGCGGCACATGTCGGTAGTTGTTTACAGACGTTTCGGGAGAACCTATCGGTCCCATCTTCAAGGGCAACCAGTCCAACAAGAAAGCCAGGCAACAGGTAGATTCGTTATAATACAGGGAGTTAATATGTGGAGTTAAACTCATATGGAGTTAATATTGCGAAAATTAACGTAATGAACGTAGAGTCTTACTGATCAATTGTTCTCTCCTTTCATTCCAGGAAATTTAATTCCACGACATCCAACAAACACAAGGAAATGTCTGACTTTAGAAGGAAGAAACTTCTGCATGTGTTCAACGTCTTCTTCGGTAAGTAGCCTGCATCTAATGTGGAGCCATCTGTGAACAAGTGTTAAAACTAACTGCGGAACAAACACAATGTCACAAGCATTAACCGGCGCTTCGGACTGTCTTCACAAATGTCGAGATAATGTCCGTCCGCCCGTGACCTCATTGCAGCGCTTAATCCGCGCGACAGATTTTTTTAAATTCAGTATTGGACACACTCACTAAAACTTTGGCAACTTCAGTTTTCAACCACACAGATCTGGTCCCACTCACGTAGGCAATAAGTGGACTCTTCCACGTATGCAATAAACTTTCCACATCGTTTGTTTAAATTTCACACAGCAGAACTGTACTCGAATTGTCTAGTAATTTCAAAATTCATGTAAGGCCGAATATACTTTTATGTTTCCAGTAAACATTTCAGCACATTTTGCTGAAATTCCAAATGGGAGACTTCCAGAAACCAGCATTTCAGAATTCCTATTTTCAGTACGCTAAAAATATGGCACAAGCGCCGTTGCAAATTCTGTGCGGTGCTTCACGAAGCAGAGCAGGTTCAGTGTTGCAAGTCTGAATGCTGCCTCGCACAGCAATATTCAATGGAGGGGCAAAATAATCAGTCCGTAGAGACGCTTCTGTACACTCAATGCGGACCTGGAGCAGATATGCACAGCGAACTGCGCTGTACCGAAACGTACAGGGCCCATCTGCGCCTATATCCACAGCTTTATATCACGGCGTTCCACATGTTCGCTTGAACTGCCGTGGAATGTTTAAATGCACAAACATAACACGAGAATGCTCATCATGTATTATAACAGCGACAAAATAAAGCAGGATAAGATGAACACAACGTTTTGGTCGGGGAATCTGAAAAGTGCAAGGCCAACGGCGAAGGATAAACGCAGCTGAGATTACAATATTAAAACGGACCTGAAGTCAATAAGGTCAGCGTGGGAAAGTGACATCACCTGTCTGCGGAGAAGACAATTGTCTGACAGAAACAGAACAAATTACGTAACTGTGAGCCTTCACAGACAATGACTGTGCCTGCAGTCCTGGCACAATCAGCAACCCGGCACATCGCAGCTCCGCACCTCTCCGAATGTCCACACTTGCAGCAATTAACAAAGAAACGTGACTGCGAGTGATAACTGTCGATTGCCATCAGTTAGCGGCTCTCGTCATAAACGTTTCTGTCTTCGAGGCATGAGCCATGATACGGCCCGAGATTTGTGTCCTAGTTGGACTCGTTAGCTGTTGCCTTCCGCTAAAGAAAGCAGTCCGTGACAATGTTGTGCTTTATTATCTTCATTTTCTTTCTCGTTTTGTAATTGTTTTCTCGCCTGTCTCACTGCCCACTCTATCTGTGCACTTCACTACACACAGCCGGGTGTTCCAAGCTGTGCCCCATGTACCGGCCCACTCCCAGTAGCCACATTTATTGCTCAACACTTCTGTTCCAATCAACGCTACTGCACTTTACGTTTCGTTTCGCAGTCCTTCCCTCTGCTACCTACCTGTTCACAGCAGGTGTAGAGGGGTTTATTGTCACATAATCACACTCACACACACATCACAGTCGGTAGGACTCCTCTGGACGAGGGATCGGCCCGTCGCAGAGACCTCTGACAACACAAACACTGTACAAGAGACAAACGTCCATGGCCCCGGCAGGATTCGAACCCACGATCCCAGCAAGCGCTCGGCCGCAGACCAACGCCTTAGACCGCGCGGCCATTGTGACCGGCTGCACTTTACGTTCGGTTATGAAGGTATAACCAATGCCATATTTACAACCCCGAGTTTCTTACGGTGCCTAACTTTCGAGATGTACGTCTGTCCGTCCATTAGTAAGGGCAGAGTAATTTTAAGTAACGGGAAACTCTGAACTTTAAGCATTGATTTTCCCCTGCAAAAAAAAAACTACTCTTAAAATGAACTACAGTCAACAGATGTACAAATGTCGAGGCTGGAAACGATGCACTTCATTAGGCAGTTCACACGAAAATGACCAACGACGATCTCTGAAGATTATCCGGCTTAACTGAAATGGAAATAATCAAATGCAAATTACTTAAAATCTCCCACATCAGATTTGAGTAAAGTTTATGTAACTGGGCTTTGTTATGAATCAATATGGCTGAAAATCGGGACTCTCCAGCGACTTCAGTGGAAACCCACATCGAATTCAAAATTCCATCTGACAGTTTAGGCGCTCACACCGTGTCGTCATAGGCAAAAACCATCTGCAACGAAAGTGTTCCTTTTAGGCGCGTTCGCCAAACAACCGCGAAAAGCGACGGCTAGCTTCGTCATGTCTGTCCGCCCACATGCAGCAGCGAGCCGCCACTCGACGGACTTTGTGCAATTGTACTGAGGACTGCTAGTAACGTCTATCGACCAAACTGAAGTTTCGTTAAAACTGTGCAAAAATAACTGAACGTCTTTCTCTTTGCGAGGGGCCGCGGTGGCGCAGTTGGTTGAGGCACTGCACTACAATCCGGCAGGTCGCGGGTTCGATTCCCGATGGTGTCAGTGGATTTTTTTCATTGGTATAATCCTGTCGGTCGCACTATGGCCCTGGGGTCGACTCAGCCTCTAACACAAATGAGTACCAGGGATATTTCCTGGGGGGTAAACGCGGCCGGTGCGTAGGGCTGACAACCTTACCACCTTCATGTGCCGACTGTCTAGAAATCTGGGAGCCTCGACCTCCTGGAACCCTAAGGGTCTGTCTAGGCCTGTAATGGGACTGCTTTTTTATCTGCTTTCTCTTTGCGAAACTTCACGCTGCCTGGAAGTGATGCAACCTTCACTTGAAACAAGCTGTGTCACAGCAACAATGCAAATATTTTTTTGTAAATCCCATTACTGATTGTGTGTTTGATTCTTTCAGTACGTCTCGATGTTTCTGCACTGCAGAACAAACTAATTTTATGCTGCACTTACACTCTCATTCTCTGAATCTGGTGCAGTGTTACACAAAATTGCGCACCGAACACAAAGTTTCTAGTCTAAGGAGTTAAAAATCGTAACAGTATTGCGTCGCTTGAGGTTTATCCCACTCTGACCACTGTTGTACCCTCCTACAGCACTCTCTCCTATACTAACAAGCCCAAAGCGCTTGTCGCTAGCAAACGTAACCACGTAGCCAACACTACCAACGTCTGTGTAAACAGAGTTGCTAGTCGACCGGTCGGGAATATACGGAAGTACGCTGGAAGGGAGAAGCGTAACAGCTAGAAGAAAATGTGGAGGGGTTCGATCAATGGGACGTCTCTGCGCGACTTCAGTATACTATCTCGCCAATAAAAAATAAGAACTTGGAGAAAAAAACCGTAATCAACGCAAAATACGAAAATTACGTTGCAAATGAATACTGACCAACTGATTCGAAATAATGAGATACACAACATCCAGTTTCTGTAGGTCGCCTTTCCCTCCATACGCTACCTTCAACGTCTGTATTTTAATTTAAGCAAATATCAAACCATCCAGCGTGTAACATGAAAGAAGGAGAGATTCATTCGACGCATAAATTTACTTTTCATCTTCTACAAACAGCACTTTCAGTCATCCGAGATCCTTCTAATTTATTTTGCAGGCTGCTTAGATGTTCAAACAAGAACTGTTCTGCAGCTCAGGCCTGATGAGTTTTCGTTCCTATTTTAGCCATTACCACTTTGCAGCACATTGGTGGCTAAGTACACGGTGTGCTTTAATATTTAAAAACTTTGCATTTACCAAGCGACTGTATTTATTATCGACCCGTGTGATCCTCAGAACATAAGGGCGACTCTGTGCCTAGCAATAACCACTTGTTACTGAGATGCGATGTTCCCTGCGAGGTACAGACTGAAACTTTAAATAGCCTACCATTTAGATTAACTTGGGCTTCGGAAGTTAATTGCTGAGCCATGGTTTAGTGCGGAGACTGTAAGTACACTGAAATTACACTTACTATGACACTACACGACCGGACAGGTTACTGCAGCGGTGACCCTACAGATGTGCAGTCGTAAGGTTCCCGGTTTGAATATGGCCGGGACAGTAGCTATCTTCGCTGAGATTTCTGCCGGTTTTCCTCAGGCTCTCCAGATAAATGCCACGATAGCTCTTCGATTAGTCCACGACCGCGTGTTTACAGATCGCTTCCAATTCATCATTCACCCATCAAAATAAAAAAATAACAAACCAAGAAGAACGCACTTCGAAATACGGGTGAACGCAGTACAGTAGCTGCGATGGGCACTTCTATTGTACCCACACACAACGGCGACCCAAGGTGACTAAAGTCGATAAAAGCACTACGGGTAGTTACGTGGGTCGATGTTTGGGAACATTATATTTACAATTATGATTTTTGGTTCCCACACCATGTACGCTACGTACCAGACTGCACGGTATCACAACCCAGCAGTGTCACCGCCATGTGCACCTCACACCCCACATGCTACATTCGTTCAAACCCTCAAAACGGTTTACAGGATCAGTACCAAACAACACGGTGCTACAGCCCTGAACCCCACCTCATGAAGCATATACCATTTTATCCACGCTCATCCAGTCAACTCGTTACTGGCGATGTCTGACAGTGTGGCAAAGCCGCTGCGATCAGCAACTCAGCAGTTGGGTTCAGTTTTACACCCCATCATCGTCCATCTGATAATTCTCCACATCAGTCTTTGTTTGCTTCAGGACTTATATATTTGACGACGCTGTCACTATATCGCACTACAAGGCGTCCAGTGCAGGCCTACGTGGCCAGTAACCAATAACTGGACACGAAGTAGACAGAAACCTGCTTGGAATGACCGCGCAAAGTCACAACACACGTCACACAGGATAACTGGCTCCCGGCCTACATATGAACCCGGGACCTCCCAAACAAGGTTGACACCGACAAACGCTCACTTCCGTATTCTTCCATGCAAATATACGGGCAGATCGTCCTCAGGACTGCCTTGCCGTGTCTCGTTTGACCCTCTAAAGCCCAGTGGTTACTGTACGTACCGCCAGTTTAACATTCAACAATTCTACGTTCTGCCCACACAGTGTGTTTATGTGTTTTGTGTGGATCTCAGAACAAACAGCGATTATTTCCCTATACAGCATTAACTGACTGGTTTTTATAACCCAGACGGAGTGTGTTTTCTGCACGGTACGGACTGTAGGCCTTTAAAACCCACTGGTTACTATATGTACCGCGAGGTTTAACACTCAACAATTCTACGTTCTGCCCACACAGTGTATTTATGTGTTTTGTGTGGATCTCAGAACAAACAGCGATTATTTCCCTATACAGCATTAACTGACTGGTTTTTATAACCGAGAGGCAGTGCGTTTACTGTGCGGTACGAGCCGGGTCTTTAAATATAATTCAGGTTATTCTTAGTTTCTGAAGAATTAAAGCCGCTGCTGGCACAGACGACTTGTCATATCCACGCAATAAAATGCATTTAATGTGCTTTTGACTGTTATCGATCGTTGCGGCGTGGAAACCACTCAACAAAAGACTGAAAACGGCCAAATTTTTCAACAATAGTTAACACATATATGCAGAATACACACCGGAACGCCACTCAACTCTTTCAGTAGAGTGTGCGCATGAGTGTCACAAGCGCCGTGTTTGTAGAAATTAATTTGCTTTTCTCGTGCTGCAGCACACTCGCAGACCCCCAGGCAATTACCGGGCCCAGAAGGTCAATTCACAGACAGTTATAAGGTCAAGCCCAGAAAGTAAACTGCATGATGTAACGTTCTGCATGCTGCCGCTCTTACACTCACGGATTCTAGAAACGGCTAAGCACCTAAATAGCGCATGTAAAAACACAGGATATTAAGGAAATATTTAAGCCAATTGAAAATAATACAGAACGACATAATTTGCAGTACTTTGTAATTGTTCTGTAACATCCAGATGACAAATATGACTACTTGGTTTCTAGACTTTTCCGCAGAATCACTCGATTTCGGTAATATCGCGTTCTGTTCAGAACAGCAGAGTTAACGGTCGCTCGAAGCAGTGCCGCTACTCAATCCTCGTCATCCCCTCCCTACACAATATGCAATGTCCCTCGCGAGGCTTACTTTTCTGCCCTGAAGATGGCAGCAGGTTCCTCCGCAGCGCTTGTCCCTATCAAACTACACGGCGCCAGATACGACACACCAAGCGGCCCTCGGTTCGAATCCCAGTACTACGCTCTGTGCTACGCTAAATAAATAAGTTGTGCGCCATTCTGCCATATTTGTCCGTCCGAACAGCAGTACACGTAAAGTATCATATCGACACACTCTGGGCTGTGGCACCGTGCAATTTGCACCCACCTACCAGACCACACGGCGTCATGCCTCATATGACGCTGTATGTATTCATACTGCCATAAGAATCCGACATCCCAGCACCAGCACTGTAACTGTGTCATTCTGTGTAAAGTACAGAACCCGTGTGCTTATCTTCTCCAATCTAAATGTAATCACGCGATCAGCTTCGTAATTTGCTAGACTGTAATACTAAAAACATTGCTTGTTGTGTTTCAGATGTAAACCACAGCGGAACTATCGAGAAGAAAGACTTTGAACTGGCAATTGAGGTAAGATACACGCCTGAGTGCCTTGTATCACAGTGAGTATCGGCCTCTATCCTCGGTTGCTATCCTGTCATCTAGCAGCCATTGTTCGTTGTTGTGACAGGTACCTTTGCTTCGATCGGCATTGCAGTCTCCACATTTACCGCACTCCGTCGCTTGTTCTGTCTAACTGTCGTGGCAGAAATGTTCAAGTTAATAACGGGTACACTCTGTGAAGCTGTGATTTCAAAGCGCCCTTCAGTGCCGCATACAGTAGATAAGTGGAAGGGTTTTTAATTTTTTTATATGTTGTACACCGTCCAATAATTCGGACTAAGAAGAGTATCGATTTTTCATTTTAACTGTATATATTTCTAATGATTGTGGTCTAAAACACAAACTGTGTAACGCAATAGCGAAAAGTTAATTGATTTTACATCGATGTGCTGCGTGTTTCTTAGATTTTACTATAAATCAGGTTTGATGTACACAGGAAGATATCTACACTTCTTGATGCTTTGGCACCTGTAGCACTTTGTATCCCCTGAACATGATGGCGTGTCCATTGAAACATGTAGGGATGAAGTCAATGTAAATATAACTTTGTGGATTATTGTGCATTATTGTTGGAAGGGCTGTTTGTTGGCAGTCACATAAAAAACGAAACTAGAGACTCAACAAATAAATTTGATTCCATACAAGAAGGGTTATTTTGTGGAAACCATAACTAAAGATGGTAAATTTCGGAATGTGCGGTTCAAATTTCGACTGTGTGTACACTATTCTCGAACAGATTAGCAAAATATTTTATTCTTCAAGTGAGGGAAACATTTCATTGTATTAGTTTTCAGATATCGCGACGAATTTAGACGTTTCTTTGAGCCATCTTCCCTAACTCGCCTTCTTTTTCGCAGATATTCACATCTCAGTAAAATTCAATAAACTTTAATATAACCGAAAGGTTTCTTATCCAATGTTTGATTCGACACAATTTCAATATGACTGAAAACAGGGAAAGCACAAGTAGCACTTCATCAGTCCCTTTCAGGAAAGTGCAACTGTTACTCAGAAAACTCATGCGTCCTTAACCTCCTTTTCGTAAAAATACGCTCGCACAGAATTTTATGAAAATCGGAAGAACGGATTCGTCGCAGATATGGCGTCACAAATATGAGTGCGGGCGGACGAGCGGACCCGGTCTCCACATCAACAATTGCGTTACGCTTCTTACAAAGCGCCTAAAAGGCATAAAAAGCCCAATTTGCGGTGTTTACATTAGTTGCCGAGCATGACATTTATACTGAGTTCATAAATCTAACTGTATAAAACACGCAGATGTTTCAATTTACAATTTGATATTTCATATATCCAGCTACGATCTACACACGTCACGCTTCTTTGTGTCCCTAAAGCAGGGCCTCCCGACATTCTTGCCCTGGAGGAACCCCTAAAATAATTGTTCATATCCCGAGGAAACCTTACACACGAAAGGATTATAGGTCAGGAAAAGCTGACAGCGCAGAGCGCAATTCAATTACAAAAAAGGATTCCAGGTTAAGATACGGTGATTTTTTATGGGAATAGTTTATAGTGGTGGAAAAGTGAAAGATCATTTTGATAATCCATTAACTCTTTTTCATCAGAATTTTAGAGGTCTTTCAAATAAATCTGAGGAGATCATACATTTTTTAATGGACTAAGAATTAAACCCAAATGTTATGTGCTTCACTGAACATCACATACCTGAATTAAGTAATTCATAAATTTGGAAAATTATATTTTAGGAGCCAGTTTCTCTCGTTGTAGATACCAAAAGGGTGGTGTGTGTATTTTTGTGCAGAAAGACTTGTCTTTTAAGTGTGCTGATCTTTTTAAATTTTGTGAAGAAAAACTATTGAATTATTGAATTATGTGTGCTCAACTACTGTCAAAGTTTATTTGTAAAGAGCTTATATTTAAGCCAGCTTACACTGCAAGACAAAGAACCGAAGAATTCTTCTGTTCCCTTACATTACAAACTCTTTTTTAAATATCAAATATTGAACCAAAACAAAGTTTAATCAAAATCTATTGCCCGATAAAAATTCCGCCACATTTCACAGGATATTTTGAATATTTCGCGTCATCTCAAAATTTTTATTTATTTACTCTGCGATTTCTCACGGAACCCCTAACGATGTTCTGCGGAACCCTGGTTCGGAAACACTGCTCCAGAGCGATACGATGCAATCGCAGTTTCATTCAATAAGCGCGCCATTCATGTGCTCAGTTCTTGACACGCGTCTCGGTAGAATAATCGATACTTCCAACTTTTTGGCGGTAAACGTCGAACCTGCAAATCGACAGTTTCATAACGACAGACTATTGGCTGCAATCATTATAAGCTAGGTTCTGACCATAAATGTCAAACTGCCCACGTTCACCCCCGTGCCAACTTTCAGGAGCTCGTATTGCATGAGAAGTAACCAACTGCAACCTTTACTGCAGCCCGCTCAAAAGCGTTCCAAACAACACGTCAGCATCAACCTGAACAGAATTCAGTCACACTGAAGATGGACGCAGAACACTACTCTGAAATGTCGGAACAAACTCATTACATTATACGGTGTTGAAATCAAGTCAATCATTTGCGCAAACTCGCCACACGTAAACCTGAAAACTTATACATTCGAAACTAACAGAACTTTACAGTCCTGCATATATAACGTGGAGAATAAATTCAGTCCAGCGCTAATTCCTTGTAATAGAACATACATAATACAAGAGAAATACATTATGATAACATTTCAACAGGTTGTCTTACCCAGATTTCTGTACCGTCACGTCTTTTTCACCAGTTCACAGCACTACACCCACCACCGCACAACGCACGTCCTTTACAGACTACCAACCACACGCCGCTAAAATGGATATGCTGTACGGAATATCCTACAGTCACGGATGAGTATCGGTAGTAATTACTGCTGAACGTACGAAGGCAGCCAATTTATGCTACATTTACTGAGAAGATGAATGACACTGGTCTTCCTACATTGACTGTGACATGACTATTAATATAGTGCTTGATTAAATTCTAATTTGGCAATTTCTTAAGAAAAGGGACGAACAGAAGAAAAGACCGGAAAACTGCACGTAGGGCCTATGGCTTTACACCTCGTGTTCATATTGACGGGACTTGTAGATGGTAGAAATGAACACAAACTACATTCACACGTAGTCCAGCGTGTAATTTATGAAAAGAACCTAGCATATTGATTAAAGACGAAGCAGCAGTAACGGCTGTCAAAGCGATGTTCAAGTGTTGGGGTAACGATGCTGGAAGCGGTTTGAGACTTCATTTCCAGTTTTTATCACACAAGAACATTTTAATTTTATAAGTTCAGTGCTATTCCTTTGACTACATATTATAATATTTGACAAAGAGAGCACCCACACACCGGACGAACAACGGGCACTTGTGCTTGCTTATCATGAAGTTTATATATTTTAATTACGCTACAGAAACTAACTTATTAACATATTAGAAAAAGATTTGACTTAAACTCTTATCCATGTGGTTTAGACAGCAGTACGACCAGCAACCACAAGAGGGTTTACAATTATATATTTAATTTTATAGAGTATATATTTTTTTCAATTAATGAAAACTGTGCAGACAGACACACTGATGGCCTGTTTTTGTATGCAGCTGGATATAATTATTTACCTGTACGATAAAACATTAGGGGCCGCTGTGGCGCAATTAGTTGAGGCACTGCGCTACAAACCGAAAGGTCGCTGGTTCGATTCCCGATGGTGACATTGGAATTTTTGATTGACATAATCCTTCCGGCCGCACTATGGCCCTGGGGTCGACTCAGCCTCTAACAGAAATGAGTACCAGGAATATTTCCTGGGGGGTAAACACGGCCGGTGCGTAGGGCTGACAGCCTTACCACCTTTATGTGCCGATTGTCTAGAAATCTGGGAGCCTGAACCTCCTGGAACCCTCAGGGCCTGTCCAGGCCTGTAGTGGGATTGCTTCGCCTTTACGATAAAATATTAATGGTCAGACAGAAACATCAGTAACTGATTCTAAATCTGAAAACATTCTCATTATCTTTGCATTCAAACAGAGAATCCGCACAACAAGGGGGTGGAAGGAGTCTGATCCGAAACACACAGAGACAAGAGAAATCCTGCTGAAGGTGTGGGAAGGGCTGCAGCAGAAAGCGGATGCCAATAGAGATGGTCAGGTAAGGAAGAACCTCAATTGGCAACGAAGCTTTATAAGCATATACAGTGAAAAATATTTGGTAGCCTGAAATATCATTTGTTGTATGTACTTTCCGCGGTGTGCTTTTCTAGTCTGTACGCACCAGCTACACTGATTATGTCAATGTACTGTACACCCGCCACTTTTCGGCACAAAGGTCATACAAGCACTGACTCGGTTCCTGTAATGCAAGGGACACATTCACTTTTCTCATAACCCTTCATTAAACCCTTCAATAATTTCATTAATTTTAGGCAGGTTGGCATCTCTGTGGAGTACTCGCACTAGCCCCTCCGTCAGTCTGTCTGTACGCATGACACAATTCTAGAACAGCTTAAAGGATTGCAATGAATTTTGATAAGTAACTGTCCGACTAAAATTTGTTGCCAAATTTCAGTTTCTGTTAATACGCACCCATAACAATTGACATCTAAATAAATAAGTACATGCGTATGCTTGCGTAAAAATATCTGCAATAACGTTGGTGTTTTGCGTCTGATGGATTTCCCTGCGTACATTCTGCAAATGAGAAAAATTAAAGGAATAATAGTGTAGAACGGAAATACATATCCTCTTAATTGTGAAAATAATTGTTGCTGCAGGTCAGCCACGAGGAGTGGGTGTCCATGTGGAACGAATACGCGAAGAACCCAGACAAAGCGTTGGACTGGCAGAACCGATACATGAACTTTATGTTTGAACTGGAAGATTCTTCAGGTAAAACTGGCTATGGGTGTGTTGCACGGTGCACAAATACAGAACGGTTACAATTTAGCGGACGATTTGGAAGGCTTGCAATTTTATACTGAGAACACATACGGAAACCTTCTTTACTACAAAGCAAAATCCCAGTACTCTGGGTTGTCCCTCATAGGTGTTAAATTCATAATTTTCCGCTAATTCATAAAGGAGCTCAAAGACAAGTCGCGAATTATCTACTGATAGTCGAATGAGACGTGTGAGTGTTACTAAAGGACCCTACATGGAGCTCCTGTGACCACACGTGAAGGAACTTAGACGTTGAGAGACCAATCTGCAGTCAATTACGTTTTTGAATGTATTACTTACTGTTCGTCCGATCGTCACGCAACTAGCGGCGAAATTAAGGACTTATACATTTGACCAAAGGGAAGTGGAGGATAGGCGGAACGTTTCCCATGCAGCGAAGTTTTCCGCGAGTGACCTCAGTATAAAGTTGCAGGCCCTGCTATGTAGTGTTGTGTATCGAATTTATGCCGTTGTGGCTGCGTATGATTTACTTGCAGAACTGTCACAACTGACGTCTGCCTGACGAAGGAGAAAATTCAATAGCTTTATTCACATGTCAAAGCAGTCTCGGCAGTGGGCGTCATTATGATAGATTGACAAGGCAATTTTACTCCCACCTGAAATAAAATCCTGCATATGATCTTTGTGAACGGGACACCTTGAATCACAGCACAACAAAGACGACGTGCACATTACACAATATTCACCCGACCTGTACTTTAGAACTTCAGTTCCTGCGTCATAGAAAACATACGGCACCTTGTACAGGGCAGTCTGTTAATGCTACTTGCAGAAATTATCGGAGTTCATTCTGTTTGCTTAACATAACCACAGATCACTCTATACCCAATCCACAAACAAGCTCTGTAAGTATGGCAGATATTATGAAAATTAAAGCAGGTGGGGCGTATAGTTACCATAGCACGTTCTGTTACGACGGATCCTTTACAAAGTCTCATGAGATCCGCAGGCTCCTCCCCAAAATTATCTGAACTCGCGGTGAGATTTAAAGTTTCAACAATTACAAACAAGAAATATACCTTATGTGTGAAAGCTTCATAAAATCAATGTACAATCCACTAGAAAAACTGTCTCTCTCCTAGCACTGATGATAACTCAACTTTATGATCTACTGTCAGTAGAATATGGGCTGCACTGTCTTATATTGTCAATGCAGGTAAACAGATTTTCTGAAAGTGTTAAATATTCAATACAGTATTTTCTATTCTAAGTTATAATAGAAAGGCAGAACAATTTCGTGAAACTACCAGCCAGGCCTTGCGAACCCCTAAGTCATCAGACCGCACTTTAGCAAACACTGCTTTAATGTGTTAAAACATTATTTAAAGACCGTAGCTGACAAATGATCCCATGACTTCATTATTTGCGTAAACTGGGCATGACATTGAGGCCCTTTGATTTTGGCACTGAAGAAGCCTCCAGTACTATTTTAATCCTTTCACATTCATATCCACCTTGTATGAAGCTCAGTCATTTTTAGAAGAGTCCTCACACAAAAGCCCCACAAACTCTGTCAGCCAGGTCATGCATAATTCCTGTGTGTCAGCATATTCCCTTGCACAAACTGTGCTTAAAGGTTGTCTTTTTCAGGTGATGGAACCATTGATGAATCAGAGTTCAAGTCCCTCTGTGTTAGTTACGGTCTGAGCCCTGAGGAGAGTGCCGAAGCTTATAATAAATTCACTTCTGTAAGTACTTCAATTCACAGCACTGAAGAATGGTATTCACATTGCAAAGTATTGTCCATCAGTGTCAAAATGTATTAAGTTACAAAAGAGCAAAGCACAATGAGCATGTAATTACACTAACAAAGATCTAGGCATGGATGGGAGGACAGTACTTACAAGCATTTTACGGAAATAGAGCGGGACAGTGTGGGCTGACTCTGACAGGGACAGTTTGTGGGCTCGTGACAACATAGTAATGAAACTTTGGATCAGAAAAAAAAATGGGGGGAATTTGACTGAGGCATCATTACCTCCTGAAGAATGACAGTTGGCTCCATGGAGTTAGTTAGTTAGTTAGTTAGTTAGCTAACACAAGGGTTCAAATTTTGCTTTCTTACATGCACATAACTACCAATATAAATTGAGGTTAGGCAGTACAGATTAAACATGCTTTGGTCTGTACTTGTGAGAAGGTACAAAACACAGCTACTAGTGTTGTCAGTTACACTTTCACTTATGTATGTACAAGTGTGTAATTTAATTCAGATTCATTTCATTACTATTTCAGAATAAAACTGTGGAGATCACACGTGAAGTGTTTGCTGAACTATGGAAACAGTTCTTCTCTTCAGAAGATCCAGACGCACCCGGAAACTATATCTTTGGCAAGGTCTCGCTTTAATAATGTCTCGCTGTCTCACTTCATTCCACACAAATATTATAAAGTAACAACTCAGCCTTCATGTCTATGACTAGGCTGCAAGGTGGTGGCTCAACCAAGCAAAGTTTGAAAGCCATGCAATGTGTGCAAAGAGAAATTGAATACTATGAACCAAGTAATGCTTCCACAATTTCATACTGTTATTACAGGCTTTCTTTACAAATGCGTACCTTTTTTGGAAACACAACCAAAAGGCATGTTTATAACACCTTAAAGATAGAAGGAAGGTCAGGTACATATCCATAAATGGAGCTGGAATTCATAAAATTGTGGAATCATGACAGAAATATGGAACTTGTGCCCTATCACCAAAACTACTACTGATGACAATGGTGATGAACATAATCATAAGAGTAGTAATTATAATAATAACAATAATGAGATGTCAACTATTGCTTCATGGTTACTTGCTGGCGATTCAAGACTTCTGATAAACTAACAAAATTAGACATTGTTTTTGCGGTCTAAACAGTTTGCATCAATCCATTCTGCAGCGGTGAAGTAATAATTCTCAGACATGATCCATTTATGTACAATTATCTTCGTAACACCTTTAACACTAATTTCAAATATTGTAAATGTTGGTTACAAAACTGTAAACAAGATCAATGAGAAATATAGTAGAATATAATCAAGTGTGAAGCTACATAAAAATGGATTACACCCATTTATCAACAGCTCAAACAATTACATTTCACGTGTGCACAGTCATTTGATAAAGAACAGAAGTTAACATTTACCGAATGTTATGATTTATGTCATGTGTTCATAAGGATTGCCTGGTACTGACAGGGCAGCCGTGATCTTCTCAGCAACAACCTCTACTCTGCTAAGCACACTACAGCAAATTCACAACAGATCATTCATATGATGTGCGAGCTGGGGTTCTGACAGCAGTGCTGCACTGAAGTGTTCAGGGAAGTGATACTGTGTTGTCAAGTGAGTGTTCCCTGACGTTTCAGAGGATCAGAGTGTGTTCATCTCCAGGGTCAAGCAGTGCAGGAAGAAAGACTGCCGGACTCTAAAGCAAAAGGCACTAAAATCCTTTGTAACATCAGGGGCTACTCACCCAACCAGACAGCGCCACATCCCAAGACTTCAATCTTAATGCACATGATGGCTTATCAAAATTACATGCATAAATTCACGAGATAATACCGATATCTCCAGTTGAAAAACGATACAAATCAAAGAGGTGTTGGCAAGCTACGACTCAGGAAGCCACTACCACATCTAACAGGCTGAGGAATACAACTTGTGGCAAGCAGCCTCTCTAGCATGGCATACCAGAAATAATTTCCATACATTATATATACAAAAATGTAAAATGCGGGAAAATTAATAAAATGGTATTATGTTTGTGCTTTTATTTGTATGTTGTTCTCAGGCTACTTTCTTGTGAAGTACACAATTGAGCACTGTCATTACATTCACAGTATAACCAACACAAGATGCAGCAGTTTTAATGTCCACATCTACTGACATATGCCACTTACAGCACTGCCTCTGGTATTACAGCACTATTATTAGTGTTGTAATTCACATCAAAAAGCATACCCAATATGTGATTCCTGCACATACAATACCACTTGCACAAAAATAAAATTAACTGCAGCTGTTTTCAGTAAGTCTAACTTACAGATTCCTTGTGTTGCATGCAGAGGTCAGCCATACACTGCTAACAGTCACTTGGCCACCATCACTCAAAATTCATCACTACCACTTACTTAATGCACAAATTAGTTGCCACAAGTCACTACTTACATTTCATTGCCAACCCACTGACTGGTTTCGTATACGGAATGATGAAGCACGGGAACTGTTAACTGCCACACAGCTGTGATAATTTCACTTGCTAGCCCCCTAGTAGCCATCACCTGAAACACTGCTGTAACTGGCAAACAAGTCACCACTAAATACAGTTCTCATTTCCATCCCTCCCAATTTTAGTACAGTGACATCACAGCTTGCAGCACTGCAGGGGCCACACAATATCCTGGCACATGCAGGCCTGCTATGTGATAAAGCTGTGTTCAGTGGAATTATAGAAGTAACACCCTGTGTTACATATGCTTCAATACTTGTTGAAGACTTAAACCAGCAATGTGAAAGTGCTTTTCTATCCGATGCTCCTAACATCCAACAGGGTACTGCTCTATTTCAAGGTTCCCAGACCCTTCCCATCTGTCCTGATAAGAGCTATATTAAAATGAAGATGAGTACACAGCACCGGTGGAATAATACTGACACACACAAAATGGGAGTAACCAGAAAAAAACCTGTCCCATTGCCAATTTTTCCAATACAGACCTCGCAGAACTGGCACTGGAGCAGACTGCACTTGGAGAATGCCAGCTACCATTAGGCCCAGAATATTTTGTCTTCCAATGTGCTACCAAAGAATAACAATTAAAATACAGGAACTATAATTTTGCCTGTTGTTTTGCATGGGCATGAAACTTAGTCTCTTGCATTAAGCGTGGAGAGGGGTTTTAAAAATAATGAGCTGGGGAAGATATTTGAGCCTAAGAGGGATGAGGTATTAGAAAACTGGAGAAGACTGCATACTGAGGAGCTTTATGATCTGTACTCCTCATCAAATATTATTTGGGTGATCACATCGAGGTCAAGATGGATTGGGCATGTGGCATGCATGAGGAAAAGGAGAGTTTTTGATGGCGCAACCTGAGGGAAAGAGACCACTTGGAAGGCCTAGCCACAGATGGCAGGATAATATTAAAATATATCTTAAATAAAGAGAACGGGGGCCTTGGACTGGTTTGATCTGGCTTAGGACAGGGACATAGGGTCAGCTCTTGTCAACATGGTAATGAACTTTCTGGTACCACAACAGACGGTACATTTCTTGACTAGCTGAGGAATTGTTAGCTTCTCAAGAAGGACTCTGTTCCGTGGAGTTAGTTAATTATTTAGTTAGATGGTAGATGTTCAACTTGTGGTATTCCCAGTGATGATACAATGAAGTCTTGCTGGTGAATATCGTTTCAGACAGACATACTGCTTCCACCTTCAGGACTGAACATTATCTAATTCTAAAATAATATGGGCTACTTTTCCTTGATTGCGCATGTATCTGTGATGTCTGAACTCTTGCCAAACAAACACATTCAATGGAACACTGGGAAAGTGACAAGCAGCATTAGTGAGGGAGGTGAGACCTGTTACAGACTGAGGCAGCAATGGCAGGCAGGAATTGAAGGATGCATGTCTTGTGAGTATGACCCTGTCTTGGTGGGTCCTTGGACCTCCTGACCATGGAGATGAAAGCAGTGAGCACCGGTACCCTCACAAACAACGCTGTGATAACCTCAAATCTTGCAAAGATGCGGAAATTTGAATGGAAGGTCCAAGTTCCTATCAGACATGGACTTGCTTATCTGGGTAAGAAAGTCATGTATGTTTCAAACCGGAACAAGGAGCTGTTCATAGCTGTGTTTACCTTATCTGTGGATGTACACAACATACAGGAATTTGTTGTATTCTCATTCCGTCTATATCAGTCATATAATGCTGGCTTCCACAAACCATAATTCTGCATGTAACATCATGTTTGACAATATATCTTAACATTCTGCAATCAATTCTCACACCTAATACCTTTCATTTGTGTCCAATTAGCAACTAGGTATCCCAGAAGATACTTTGCTGGGACACTGAAGTACAGAACTGTGATTATTCTCACTTGCATTCAGTTTCTTTATTTGCAACTGCTTGCAACACTGTGGTTACACTAGCTCTTGTTTCTACGAGGTGTTGTGTCACTGGTTGTAAATAAAGCAGCCGTATACACAAAATGTGAATACAGTCTCAGTAAAGCTGTTTGTTCAACACCTCCACTTCTCACCCTTTTCTTTCCTCTTTCACTGTTCAAATTATTGCCATGCAAAGATGTAACATAATAAATATGCCACAACAACATCAATTCTTTAAATAAATTATGTTCACTGAGAATAAAGTTATTGTATTTACAAAACTTCATGGGCTCTATCTACCCATAATTCATAGAGCTATGTATACACGTAAAGCTAAAGTTGCAACATACAAAGTATGTGGTGATCCTTTTGAAGTTCAAAGGCATAATAATTAAGGACACAACAGACAACCAGTAATTCATCACTAGTTCAACAGCCTGTTCTCCAACACAGATGTTATATCCCGAGGCTGCATTAAAGCAACATATGAGGACAAGCAGCAAGATTCCCTTAGTGTACAGACAGAAGCAACCAACATGAAGCCACTGATGCTTTTAGAGGCACAGAAAATCTCACATAAGAGGAATGAATAATTGGTTTCAAGAAGGTGCCTTTAATCTGTACAGTCACAATCAGCATATTACATACAAACTTGTAAGGTGATAAAGCTGTTTAGTGGTAATGATAACAAATAACATTAAATTGCAAAACTATGGGGAAATGAAAGGCTAACGCAATGGGTTAGGAGACAGAGAAGCCAAGTTTGATAGGCCTGTGGTGCTTGAAGATGTCAGGTTCAGTTTATCAATTTCTTCATCCGTCTGGTTGTTCCTCAGCTCCTGCAGAGTGTATACAAACTTGCTCCAGTCGTCAATCCGTGGCTGTGACAGTTGCTGCAACATCACATAACCATACTTCATGAAAGCTGATGCACTGTTTTGTTACTGATGTCAGCTTTACAGTGCATCTCAACACAGCTACCTAAGAATTGGGTTTCTTCATGGCAGTGGAGTGTTATAACAGTAACTCTGCCCACATGGACTGCATGACAAAGTAAGAAAAACCGTGTGTCTGAAGTCCACATTAGACAGTTCTCCGGACACACTATGTGAAACAGAACACTCCTGATAACAAGTGTGTTTTAAACACTTACTGTAACAGTGATTCACCTAGCTCACAAAAATCTTGCCTTCTGCTGCAGTGTTGACAAGCTGTATATCAAAAGCAATCAATTGAATTAATGGCAAAGTCTGATATGGTAATGAAAGAATAGTCAATTTATTTACCCTTTCAAGAGTAAAGTTAATGTACTTTTTTGTCCAAAGCTCCCTACCTTCGTTAAGAGCATTGTTTTCATTGTTCGAAGGTTTCCAAACTGCACCTGTATGGCCTTGTGATAAGAACAGTATTACAATGCATATGAGTAAGGAGCAGTGGGAGGAATGATACTGACAAGGCAGTAACAACATACTCAGAGGGAAACCTACCCCAGTGCCACTTTGTCCATCACAAATATCAAATGGAATGCCCTGGATCAAACCCAGGCCTACACAATGTAAGACCAAACACTGAAGACTTATGTTCACATACAGTATATACAAGAATTCAGTTTGTACCTCACAAACACAACATTTTGAACTGAGCTCCCTAACCGTCACATTGAAGTTTTCACTGCATACGGAAATCAAGTACTCACAACCTGAATACAACAAAACTGCTGTGTTTCATTATCACTACATCACATTCCCAACTCCACCTCACCTGTATGCCCTATCCCCTAGCCCCCATGGTGGCTACCAGACGTTTGTCACCGCTTTCATCTAACATCATCTAAAAATGCCCCTTTTAGGGCCCACACCAGTACATCTTCTACAGGCCCTCCACCCTCTCTGTCCATCTGCTACCTGAAGTGATTATAGCTACACACTCTTTTCCCTGCACGGCCATTATTCTTGGACTGTTCAACCCTGAAGATATCACTGAAATGTTGGTAACTGCCTGCCAAGTGGTGCAGCACTGTGACCCAGAAGACTTGGATCTTCATAATGAATGGACTTACATAAATTTCAGGACTTACGCTCTTCTGCTAACAATGTCAGATCTTTAATATGGAAGGTGTGATGGGCTGTGCCTGTAGAATGAGTGAAACAGACAAACACACAAAACCAGGAATATCAGTACATATCCGGTAGATATGAAAGCGAATCTCACTGGAACATGTTTCAGTGTTGGGGACTGGCCTACTCTGGCTCAGGACAGGACTCAATGGCAGTGCTTACAATCTGGATCCTCTAAAACAGACTGTGAGCAACAGGACATAATGGTAATCATGACCTACAGACTACAACTGCATCTGACAAAACTTACCTCTCCCACATCATACACCCATATCTTTCCCATATCATCACCAACCGTCACATGGAGCCCTGATGGTGTCCATGACACCCTGTTTAGCGCAGGAGCGCCCTCCACCATGGCACTTGCTGTGGGTACCTCTGTATCCTGTTCAGACAAATACACCAGTGTACAGCCCACTGAAATTGCAATGGGAAACTGTTCAGCATAGAATACAACACACAAAAAATTTCAGTGCACATACAAGATTTTCTGTCACACCCTGTATAATTACTCTGCAGCAGCCCACCTCCCGTTGTCTTCTTTTCACAATGATACGTCATGGGTATCCTGTGTGTGAGCAGGTCAATTGAAGCAGTTACTGTTGGATAGTGGTGAGGTCGTGAACTACTCACAGGATGCACACGATGAGCTGTGATCACATATGGAGTGCGGCATTGTAGTCTATGGTGTCAATGGGATCCTAGGAGTGGGGCTGGGAGGATGCCTCTTCAGTGACGGTACAGGAAGAACACTTTCCGGGGCAACACTGTTATTCTATCAAGCTGTCTTCATACAACTTTAAGAAGGCCATGTTCAGTGTTATAAATGTTTAGTGTATGTATACGAGACAACATCAAAATAAATTCACATGAAATAGTAGCAACCAGAAAAGCGGCGTCTGTCTGGCAAAAAATGGCATATGTGGAGTAATATTTGAGTAATACTGTGCTTACTTTGACAAGGTGATTGACTAGTACAACAAAAGAAACAAGCCTATGGCTGGAATATCAAAACAGGACATGCACTGCAAAAAAAATTCAACAAAATCCCTGCAATTGTACACACACATGAAATAACATACACCATAAGAACTGCTTTATGACAGCAGTGTAACTCTGTGCCACAGTTTTAACAAGAGCAGTAATTGGATGTGTTTCAAACACGGTTAGCCATAATATAAGATCATGCATTTACCGGCAAAGCCGAACTACATACCTCCTTCAGACAAGTGGCCTCAACATAATATAATTTCACACCAAAACACATAGCCATGACTGCGTATATTATCAATCAACATTGGAGTTTCACAGCGCAATAAATCTTGAAACACTGACACACAGCAGGTCTGCCCCACACATATTTACCTGATTCAAGTCCCACAGGTCAAGACGTCCAGTACCATCCACAGTGGCGAACAGTGCAGGATGGGCGGGTGACCAAGCTACGTCATACACGTAGTCTCCATTATCTTCAAATGAATACAGAGGCCTGTTCTCCTTCATACTCCACAACTTCACAGTCCAATCGAATGATGACGTTAGGAACAGGTGAGAGAAGTCAATTGCTCCTTGAACCGCATGAGCTGAGATACCGGTGACCGGGCCCTGATGTCCCTCATACGTTTCGGTTACGCCTGCCTTTGAGCCATGACGGCACGCTACAAACATGTTAATTTGGATGTCAGCACTGTGACTGTGCTAAACATTAAGTGAGAGGAAATGATTCTATTCCAGGCACAGTCAAGAGCATCTCACCTGTGTACACAGAACCATCTTCACTTCCTACTATGAAGTTGTTGACATCACCCTGTGGGAAAGCAAGACATGTCACGGCTATAGGTTTGCTTTGCTTATGCTGCAGCTCCAGAGTCTCCTGGGGCTGTGACAGCATGTCCAGGTTCCATGAACACAGTCGCCCATCCGTAGACACACTTATCAAGTTGTGGGCATTCTGAGTCCCCACCACACTCAGGCAATACACAGGATGCTGCAACAGGGAAATGTCTGTCTGCTTCTTGTTGCCCTTCACTACTGATACAATAAGCAAATGCTGACATGAAGATTCTGGTCTTCTAGGATGTGATGCTGTGTCCTGTTTCAAAGTACTCTGAAGATGAAAGCACTAACATTCTTCAACATGTGAACTGCTACTCATCTCATAAGACAGCGTCCCATCCAAGAAGACTGCAATCTTCACGATCACCAATGTGAAAACGTCAAAACTCATATACTTTGGCATGTTACATTAACAAAGGCTAGTAACGCGAGGTTAGGGTCGATTATGTCAACTTGGCTTAGGTAATCTTAATGTGACACAACCTGTAGTGCTAATTACATAACAAACCAAGTACCTGTTCAACACAACACAATATATTGTGTTCAATGAATACTTATTGGTTTTTTACAACTTACATTACTTTATATTACAAATGTACATATCCCCTAACTATTCTTTATTATACATTTGCCAATGAAATTAGTACACAAAGGTAGTAAACCTGCTTTTATGTTCTTTCATTGAAAGGGAGATGAAAATAGAAAACGCAGTGATGGAAGGACAAATCCTCATCATCATTTACAAACAGGGATTTAAATCATCCAGGACTGTGGGATTGATGGCCATATTTTAATTTAGGGATTTCAATGCACTGGTGCTAAGCACCAGAATCAATATTTTAACGTGGGGCCAATGATACAAGCTACGAAAAAATATAATCCACAGCAAACTAAACACACACACGCACTGGCACAAAAATGCAACATGTTGCTGAAGAAGGTTAATCTACAGAAAGAGGAGTTTCAGATCTTAACAAGGGTTTGTTTTCTAGAACAGTATCACTGTTGGTAACATGAAGTCCTGCAATGACAATGGGCCCACAACATGGCAAGCATTAATGCTAGCTACTCGTGTCCCAAATACACGCCACATTTCTTCATGGAAAGATGCAAAAATATTTCAGGTGGTCTCCAGCAACCCTAAAAATGACACTGTTCACTTGAACTCATAAACAAATGAAGCAGGCAGGACAAAAAATTATTTTATTTATTTATTCATTGGTTGTTTACTGATGACAGAAGCAGCTTAGACCATGCAGTGTCATCAAATGGTAAGGTCATTAAAGAATGAACTGCGAAGGATGTGGAAAGAAGCAGTCATGTTACAATTTGGGGTATTAGCCCAGCATGTGTCTGCACAGAAATACTGCATTAACCTACACCCTTCAACCCTGAAGCCAGAGACTGCTGGTTCATTTAAATTATTTACAACAATCCGCCAGATAATATGGCATCACTATGCCCTTTGTACTCACTACAATGGGCATATTAAATGTCACAAGAAAATACAAGCACATAGGCTATGCTACAAAATAACTAAACTGTCTAAGGTATCAGAAAATCCACAGTGCTAAATGTCCAAATGCAACCAAGTACAGGCATGGTATTAACCCTTTAAAGACGAAGCGTATCTGTTTTACATAAGGACTTGGTGCGTACCGTGCTGTAAACACTCTCCACTTCGGTTATAAAAACCAGTCTGTTAATGTTTTATAAGGCAAAAGTTGCTGTTTGTTCTGAGATCCGTACAAAACACACAAACGCAATGTGGGCACCACGTAGAATTTTTTAATGTTAAACCTGGTGGTATGTGAAGTTACCGCTAGGCTTTAAAAGGTTAAGCAGTATCAGGAGAATGAGATGTCTGAACATGTCTGATAAACAAGTTTTTATGATTTTGCTACCACAAGCATTAGCCACAGTAAGCTACTGGATATGATGCAATTTACAGTGTGAGCTGCAGTGGACAGAGGTGTGCGCTGTACTGGAGTCCTCTTCTGCACACGGTTGTCCCACAAGACAATTTGTCCTGAATACGTGCCACCAAGAATCAGGTTAGGATGAAACCTGAAATAACACACGTACAAGGTCACATGCTGATCTTGTATGCACCTAAGCATGGAACCAAATATGTGTACACTAAAAGAAAGATAAAACATTCACAGCATTAGCAGTTAACATTTTGCTTTATCCAGCCAGAACATTGTCACATCCAAGTTTACTGTATTGTGAGGTGATGGCCTCCATCATTTGCAGCGATGGAAGCCAGTTCTGTGTAAGGGACCCAACAGAGTAGGTGTTCCTCTCTTCTCCCCCTCCCTTCACCTGAGGATGGAAGCAGAGCCAGCCTCCGAAACATAGCGCATTTTAATTTTTAATATTTTAATATTTTACTCTTCGGACGATGAATAAAGTCCATAAACCCATCACCTCACAAGATCATACACCGTAGTCAAAACCTTTTGGAGTTTATGTAAGTTTATTGTGGCTCAACAAACACTGCAAGATTTCCAAATTATGGTACAGAACGTGAGGGTTGCTGCAAGCAGGGTTACTGAATAAAGCAACAAACATAAATAAATATATGTAATTAAAACTGCATTCTGTTCTTCAGTCATTTAGTCAACCCATTTTTTCAACAATGCTGTACAACTTTTGTTTTCAGTGTATTCACATTGTTTTGCACAACAACTTTCTATCGAAACATTAACTTCTTTGTTGTCAGTTGCATTTTTCACTCACACGCTGCACTGTCATAATTATCACTATACTTTTTACTTTTAAAAAGTAATGTTCAAATTATTAGGCATTATTACAAGATTATTAGGGGGACAACAACAAGGCCTGTTCACAGCGTGATGCACTGAGACTGTGCAACAGTACACTGTCTTGCTACACACTGTTACATTACTGTATGGATACACCACGGACATGCTTCCTGTAAAAGAATGTGATGCGTTTTTAGAGTAGCTGTGTTTTACACAGATACACTCACCTTGCAAATGTTGCAGCAAGAACAGGAGACTGACAATGGAAAATATATTCTGGGGTTGTCTTCTTGAACTTTGTGTTCCAAATTAAGCACACTCCATCTGGATCATGAGGCGAGTCCTCATTATTATGGTAGCTGGCTACTAGAAGTTCTGGATATTGTGGTGACCAATCCAGCGATGTCAAACAGCGATTACGTGACCAGCGATCGTCATAGAAGCAACGGTTCAACGATAAACGAAGACCAGACTTCTCATCCCTGAAATATTTGTAAATTTACATAATGGATATCCAGTACACTAATTCTAAAGTTGGAAATGAAAAGCATCTGCATCCTCAGCAGTTAAAGTTTATACCTCCTATGACAGTTGGCCCAATTTTAGCCTTCAAATGAGTCATAACAGCCCAAACTTTGTTTGGAAGATGAACATGTCTTCCCACTGTTTCCCCAGTTCTACTACTCACACTGCTTCATCTCCATCCGTTATCCCAGTGTAGTCAGTGTAGATGTCAACACTTTCACACACAGCTCGCTCCATCAGACGCCCAGCACGGTCCAGAAACCGCTGGAACTCTCCACTAAGGATTATCATCTGCTTTTCTTCTTCAGACAATTCTCGCGCTAATACGGTCATAAATACATACAACTCAGACATTTAAACAGGAAGGAGTCCCATAAAAACACACTCAAGATAAACTTTACAGAAAACTGATACCATAAAATAACATCAAACGACATAGGAATTATTATCTGCCAATATCATAAACAAAACTATCCAAAAACTATTTCATCCACACACGAAAATTACAATGTAAGAGAAACACATATCACACAATAAAAGCTTCTGCACTGCCTCTTGGAACTGCACATCTTTAAATGCTCTACTGTGGACTCACCTTGCTTCACAGGCTCCTGTTTAGGAGGCGCACTTTCCAGTGAAGTGAGAGCTGGCTGTACTTCCTTCACCTGTGGCAGACCATGGGGTAGAATGCCTGGAGGTAGCTTGCTTTGGAAGCCATCCAAGTGGGGCAGTGAACTCTCCTCATCTTCCGCTTGTGATGTGTCATCAAAAGTCAAAACTGCGGTGAATAAGCTAGTTCCATGCTAGCTGGCAATGTTTTACCATCTTAAAGAATACTCAATGAACCCATCTCTTGTTCATAACACCCACTTTTCTTCAAGTATGGTCAAAAAATTGAAGCACTACTGCATTTTATTTGGATTATGTCTTCAAAAGACTCATTGTTTGGGGCCAAATGCTTAAAAATCCCACGCAAATCTACTAGAGCTTTCAGAACAGTTAAGTCTATGGAAATAAATAAATTGGAATAATGAAGAGTATAAAATATGCGTGATGTCAGGCTTTCACCATGGTGTAAATTAGGTCTTTGCTCTTACGGGATGTGAAGCGGCAGTGACTGGCAGTTAGCATCAATGGACTGCTTGACCATTAAAGATGGGACCGATAGGCTGTCTCGAATTGTCGGTGACTAACTGCCAGTCAGTGCTGCATAACACCCCAGAAGAACAAAGGCTTCAGGATAGAATGTTTTTCATAAGATGCAATGTACTTACAATCTTGTGGGATATGACATCTGCTTCAGTAGATAGATACAAACACTTCAAGGGTAGCTGCTGTCTCCATCTTACAAGCCGACAAGTGCCTGAAGCTGGAGGCAGCAGGTTCCTCTCAAGCACCGGTACCTCTGCACTGAACTACATGCTGTTATCCCAAAAAACTGTAATTCACTGCTAAGCAAATCTCATATCCTGAAGACATAATAACTTGCTGCAGGGAAATGAAGCCAATACATGTATTCCGCCCACGCATTATTCAACCCTAATTTGGATGCAGAGCTGGGTCCTCCAGTAGTGCTCACAACAACACTATACCACAGTCTGATGGTAAAACATTTCCACTGCGTCAGTCAATATCATGGAAACTGAACACAGCACAACATAGTATATAATTAGTGAAGATTTGAATTAAATATAAAGTAATGACTGGCATGCAGAATAATCTAATTAATACCTAATGAACTCCTGCAAGCCAAACATAATCGTCTTCATTGACATTCCAATTATACTAAAGCACCTGAAAGAGGTCCCATGAATTAGCCCCCAGGACATTATGCTTCCCTGCAGTCCACTTCAGTCATCTTGCCACTCTGTCAAAAATTCAGGCAGTGATAACCTTAACCAATGACAAATGCTTTGGACTGCTTGACAGAAGCCAGAGGCAGATGGAGTGGAACAGAACATAAAGCACACTAAGAGAAGCATTGAGTGACATCATCCTCACCATCCATGAGACACCTTCCATGGCTTGAGTATAGCAGTGCACATCAGAACTTCAACACAATTAAATGCACTCATAAAGCCGACATGTTCAGAAGGCTACATGTGATCAGAAAAGCAGTCACAGCAATGGCAGGACATAATTATTAAAGCAAAGCTTAAAACATTTGTCCAAAGAAAGTAAGAACTGCCATCATTAAACCTGGAGGCCCGAACACAGTTATGTCCAAATCACAGTACCAATTTCCTGAACATTAAACACTATTCATTTAAGTTAAAGATACTCGCCAAGACAAAAACGTGAACATTCATGCATGCTTTACCATCACGACACAGTGCACTGACTGTTCACACTTAGAAATGTTTTAGCATGGTAAATAATATATGAACCATGTGCACAATACAACAGTATGTCACAGAACATTACCCAATACTGGATTTATAACAATGCACCATTGAAGCACAAGAAATTTCAAGGCATCTGAAGACTGCTTTGTAATGAGACATGATGCCATGTTGATGGGTAGTAAGTACCAAGGTTTCAGAGGAATTTTTTCGTTTACTCCATCCTGTTACACTGTAGAAATTCAATAACGTAAACACCTCACTGACAACAGATTTAGTATCCAGACATCAACATGGTACAGCCACAGATAATCATCTGAATGTGTCAATGTAACGACTCAAAACATAAAAGATCATAACACATTTCATAAACCTGCTGCTTTCATCTTCTGCTCTGAAGGTGGAGACAATGTGCCTCCAAAACATTGGTACCTACTCATATCTACCAAGTTACGTGGTGTCACACACCAGAAGAAAGAAATCTTCACAGTAACCACTGGGAAAATCTCGCATATGAATGAGACATCTGTATTTCAGAGAGCACAGATGCATCCAGAAATGTTTCTTTTAACAAAAGAAAACAATAAATTTTGGCCTGGAATGAACCTTTCTGGTAATTGGGAAATATTCTGTCCAGAAATGCGATTTAGTTATCGAAGTTCCGATGTGCAAAATAAAAGTATTCGTTTTATGCAGGAACAATACACAGCATGTCACAAGATAAGCAATGATGAAGGTGAAAGATCAGAAAAAGGCAAAAGCTGGGTTACCAAGGCAATAGCCAAGATGTTGGTAATTTAACGCAATCTTGTACTTCCATCCTACAAGCAATGTTCAACATTATTACTAATCACTGCAGTGCTGGGTAATTAAAAGTATTTAAGATATCTGGATCATTAACACAAAATCTATTTTCAGACATGAAACACGGGGAGGTATTACTGACTGAACATTACCAGGCAATTAGACAAAACAAACACAGAAACACAACATGGCTATCACAGTCACAAAATACAGCACATCATAATGCAGAGTTTTATTCACTGGCTGCAAGAGCATACTTGTACCAACCGACACATTTACTGCTGAGACTGGAAGGACTACAGCCTTCTGGGACATGGCATGGTGTTGTTTGGTAGACAGGTAACAGTGTTTCAGGGAAGCCAGCTGGCTGTGCCACAGTTCAGGTGGTTAAGTGTCGGTCCTTCACTATGGAGGCCCAGATTCAATCCCAGACAAGTAAATGCAAGGATCTGTAGTGGCCAAAGCGGCAATGTGACAAGCTTCCCCCTCCCCCCCCAGTATTTCAATGTTCTCGCGTTACTATCATTCCACAAATACTCCATACTCATTCACTCATCCACCTATTCAATACCAATGCTACATAATCCTAGCAAGTGACAGCACCTTTAAATAACACACTGAAAAACCAGACAGTAACCTGCTGACTCTGTTCAGGGTAGAACAGTAAGACATATGGGATGGTAGCAGATGTGGGGGTCGGAGGGTAGGTACCAGGGTGAACAGAATGACGACGTGAAGACAACAGTTCTTATGAGGACAAAATGTATACTGAGGGTTGAACAGCAGGTTCCTGTGGAATACTGGCACCTATTTACCAGCATTACATGATGTTATGTCCCAGAAAGCCGTAATCTTCACACTGACTGCTGTGCGATCACCAAGTCTTACGCAATAACCGTAAACAATTTCAGCCTGTTCTAAACATTTCACTTTCCAAAAATAAATAAAACCCACCACAATATCCATTTTGATAAAAGATGCAGCACATAATGCCGAGGCACCATCTACAGTGGGCAACTTCATATAAACTAATCACTGTTCTGGCCAATTTCATGATGGCAAGATTTAGAGCAATTCATAACCTCCCAGTGTTTCCAACAAGTTTGTGCATCAGTAATGAGTGTTACTGGGAGTACCTACAATTCCAATATTGACAGTGACCTGATCAGACAGCATTCCGTGTCAGAAGCTACACACCACGCAATTATTGAAGTCACTTGCCCAGAAAATCTTCCAACAAATCAGCTACCATTTTTCATTTTCACATTTTCCACAGTACCAAACACATAACTCTAGTAACAACTACGCTGTTTTCAATGAGTGTCTCAGTAGCAATATGCTGGCTACAAAATGTTAGAAGAAATACTGCTCCAATGTTTCTACACTTGGATACTCCCCTGTCATTTCCATGCCAAATAACAAACTTCACAGGGATTATATTAATTACAATGTTAAAATGTTCTACTTTAATCAAAATAAACTTTAAACTGTAATGTCTCCACGCAATATGACACGGCTTCAAACTTATCAGAAACCCTGATGAGGTTAACAGCAGCATGCTATAATTCTAATATCATGCACGTTTAGCAATACTCACAATTCATAAAACTTGATATTCAGGAGAACAATTTGGTTTATCAAATAATTCTAATAAAGGTAATTCAGCAAAAATACTTCAAAGTACATGACAGGCCAGTTCACACTGGTACCGATCTGAAGCTAGAGTACTCACAGCAGCACTGACAATGATGTCAGGTAGGCCAGGACACATATCAAGCAACTTTGAGCTGACAAGTATGTAATACAAACTGGATGGTTTTATAGGTTGCAAAAATCACTGAGGATCCAACATACGTGTTTTATATCTTCAGCACATGCAGTGGGTGAGCAATACGTAAGACACAAGGTAGTGTTACACTCTTACTGCTTCAGTGCAGATGTCCAACAAACAAATGCGCAATACCACACACACAGGCCATTTCACCGCACCGTCACCCAGGTGAATGGCGTGTTCCCCCACAAACACACATCCCGGTTAGAATGCAACCACTGGCGCACCCTGCCTTTCAATTCACGATCACATCAGACATGCTTTCCTTCAATGTTTGGCCATGGTCCACAAACTCAAGCAAAATGCACTACACATCAAAAATGCCCTTAACATCTGCCAGGAGTACCTCACCCACCCACTACTCAACCTGGTCACGCACCTTACAACTCTCCCTTCCACCAATCTCTGAAAAATCACCTACAAAGAAAATACTTTCCATGATAACAGGCTCACTGCTCAGACGCACCAAAGCGAGTGAAGCAGTGCAACCTTATTTCTTCCTTTAGAAATCAAATACACAGTGTAACCCGCAGAAAAATGTTTCACATAGTCCAGCAATTACATGAAAAATAGGGGTCCATATGTCATTTGCTGTTATTGACATCTGTGATGAAGGTAATGAATGTAACACACTCTTGCTTGACACACATTAAACATCCTACACACAAATGTTACTTCATGTTCCACGCTTTGGACAAATTGGGAACTTCCATCACTGAGTACGAATGCACTGTCCTTCAAGCAGTCAATATTGGAATTCTAACCGTTAATGTAAGTGCCTATGCCCGACACTATAAGGCAGAAAAAGGTGCAACAGTATAGCCAGGCAATCAGGCAGGATAACCAGGGATCCAGGGATGGGCAATAAGCAGGAGCATGGACCTACCTGTAAACTCGTCCTCCCATTCTAAACCAGGATTTAGATTGTACTCGTCTTCAAACACAATGGAAAAAAAAAAAGAAAGAAAAATCAACACTCATATTATCAAAATGTATGTTATGTTACACTGCCAGCAAACAAGAATGATCAGACAATTTTGTCATCGTATGCAGTAAGTTTTAATGGAGAATACAACTGTGATTCATTAACCCTTTGAGGTCCGATCATTTAATCCCACTTTGTCCCACCATGTCCAATCATTTCCCTCCATGACAACCCACAAAGTTCAACAATTTTATCCCATGTATTCCCAACAGGTCCAATCACTTGCACAAAAATCATGCCAACAGTTTGAGTCTAACTACTCGACAAAAACTACCACAATCCAACAAGACTTTAGCCTGGTGCAGGGCCTCAATGGAAAATTCAGAAAGAAGGGCAGCATCTGGACTTCAAAGTGTTAAAGACAGCAGGCTAAAATGCAGAGCAGCATTATCAATAGCAGTAGATGTCACAAATCATTCCATTTGCTAATGTTACAGCAGTAACTTGTTAAATACGAAACAAGAGGTCAAGACGAGTACAAACATGAGTCATTCATTGCCGTTAAGCATCGTAACACACACAGCACTGTAGACACTGTTCCCATGACTGTCAAACAAAACAATGCAGTCAGAAAACAATGTGCCAGCCAGTGAACACTCAATGACATTCTTTCACCAACCACAGGTCCCCCAATGAGGAAACAAATGCCAATTCACAGCCCCAGCAGTGTATCTCCATTACACCAGAATTAAACATTCACAAAAGTGAATTCCAAGAATGTAAATTTAAATTAAAGCAAGAATACCTTTGTATATTTTAATATAAAAAAAATGTCAGCAACAGTGCAGGTAGAAAACAAATCCCATATGTAAAAGAATATACAAATATCATTTAGTCAAGTCCTTGTTTTCTACTCTGGATTTAGATTATGAATTCAAAGCCTGAAAAATATCACAGGTGGCAATGAAGAATCAAATGAAAGACCCTGTACCATCCTGTGGGACGTGACACTGTGCAGTCTGGTAGCAACTGACCACAGATATTACAAAGCAACCCAGTGCCTCCATTTTCTACCTTGAAATGGGCCACAATATGTTCCCCTTTACCGCGGTACTTTGCTACCACACTACATGGCACCATTATTCATAGGACCACCTTACAAATTTCAAATGACACTACAGAGAATGCTGTCAGGATCTGAAATATTCTGCTACAAGAGTCAAGAAGCCTCTAACAAAGCAGCAAGACTTCCTTTAAAATTCATATATATATATATCCACATTCTACGGCTTGAAAATGTATAAATGCATTGATTCTAAAGGGGTTTGATGATAGTGCATTACATTTAGCATTACGGGGTCTCTGGACTATGTTGCACCATGTAGCCCAGTTTTGGTACTACAGGCGAAACTACATACTAAACAGGCTGAAAACTGCATTAATGCAATGAGTTTAAGGAGATACTTTCACCTGCTCATTTGTGCATCACAATACAAAAACTGGACACAGAGATGGCAACAAGTTTGTTCTTGTAACACACATTTCAAATGAAAATAAATTTTGATTGTAACACAAAATAATATTATGCTATTTCAGATAATTTTGTTCATGGAATTTGTCACTCATCTTGTGTTAAAAAATAGTAATAATAACCAGCAAAATACTACTTTTCAGGGACAGCACCAATCTACACTGTCAAGCAAAAAGGGGGGGGGGGGGGCCAAAACCTGCTCCATCAGGCCCGTTAGGCAAAGCTACTCTCAACCTCTGTGCAGCTGATGTCAGTTGCCTGGTACCACATATGTATGCCTGATGAAACAGGCAAGAGATAATAAAAAAACTGTCATAAAAGCTACGTCACTGACATATTACATTACATCTGACAAAACAGATTCACCATGCTCTTACTGTACGTGATACTTCCAAATTTTTGTGGACATGGAGTTTTGAAAACCACTTTGTTTTCTCTACCTTTTTTTCCTTTTAACCAGCAACATCAACATCATGTAAAATTGGTGCAAGTGGCTTCATGTATCTTACAAATACTTCAAACTGAGTTTGCTGTCAGTTCAGATGCCCACCACTACTCAATATGTTACCATATGACTGACTAACCCAACAGCTCCATGTCACAAACTGCTGAATCTGACAGCATGTAGTGTCTCTGCATTCCATGAAACCATGTAGTCAAGAAACAATCGTTAATTTCTGCCTACATTTTAAATGCCTGGAAGTGTTCTGCATATTTTGCCATGACATAAGAACAGCTCAGACAATCTAAAATGGCGGCCAGGCAGCACACAAATTAAAATTGGCACTTCTAGTGTTAAAAAGATGAGGCATGTACCAAATCTCCACTTACATGGGTATAACTGGCACTTTTCCCAGCTAGTGTACCAGACATTACCAACATTATCAGCAATGAACATTTTTGAACAGACAGCATGCCTCATTACACAAAGGAAGTGCCATCTGCAAACCAGCATGCCACAACATATATAACCATTACCACTAGCACCATAACAACCATGCTCCCCTGTTCCTTAGCAACACTGCAACAGGCACTGTTACAACCAAATGTAACATTCAAGGTTAGTAACAACCTTCTGGCAGGACTATGGGTACAACGCAGGCCACCTCTCATGTCCTTACGCTCTTACTGACCATAAATTCCCTTAAAACCATCAAGCATCCACCTGATATAGCATTTGTAATGCTGTCCCAATGAAATATGACCTACAAGCACTGTACATCCAGTTTTCAGGTTTCCAAGGCAGCTGCTGACTGAACTATGTCTTCTTCTGGGTTTCTGAACTGCGCAATGGTTACATGTCCCGACATTTCAGAGGAATATACTGTGTCCATCTTCAGGGTGACTGAACTACCTCAAATGGATGTTGAAGTAAGAAAGATATGTTGGTTAGACAGGATGGTTTGTGGGTGTTTAGCCAATCACAGCTATGGACGGCAGCATGAGAGGAAAAGCAAACGGCAATTGAACTCCGCATTCCTGGAAGTCCATTTGAACTAAGTCATTCATCCTGACGCTGCAAGTGACAGGTGCCTCCGAAATGTCAGAACATTTAATCACTACATGGTGTAGAACCCCAAAACAAAACCACCACTTGATTGCACTGTTTCTACTAACAGTACAACGCAGCAACAGAACTTGATCAAACTATGTTTTATTTATGCCCCACACAAAAAATAACTTCTCAAGCACAAAAAAAAGACAGAGAGAGAGAGAGAACCCAGCCTTCCAGTTGATGTTAGGGTGCAGCTTCATTTGCGTCACCTCCCTTCATAAGCTAACCCATGCAGCTTACTTTCCTGGCTGGCATGATGCTGGTGATATTACTGACAATGAAAAGGATCATTCAAAATCCCAGTGTTCTCAACTGCACCACTGGTCTGTAGCAAGATCTATATCCCCTCTCACCTCTACAATCAAGTCACTTCCTTCCCCAGATCACTTCACCATCCACTTGGACACAATTCCCTCACCTTAAAACTGGAAGCAGCACATTCTTCCAAAAGGTCAACATCAACCGAAGACCCTACAAAGTGTCAAAACCCAGACGGCCACAAGCTTCAAACCTGATTTAGGCCTGCCACAAAAGCTACTTTTTCCTGTCTTAGAAGTTCTGAACTTATACTACATCACCACACCCCCCCCCCCTTCCAATTTCCTGGAAGTTATAATTCCACAATACAAAGAGTAGCAGCATAATTGACAATCCTTCAGACCGTGGAAACATTAATGTCAGAATCAGAACAACACCAACATTGTTTCAATCTCAGCTACTGATAGCACTGTTTAATAAGCCATCAACAAACATACAAATTTACTAAAATCACAGCCTTCTGATATGTGACATGCAATTTGGCAGCTAAGTACTGTCAGGATGAAGGCAGCACGTGTCCTCCAAACACTAGTAGTATGGTACCCCTCCATCAAACTATAAATCATGCTACATCTTCACATTCAGCACCATGACAACCCCAAATTACAAGACCACACTGAATCTCCTCTCTCACTTTCACATTTTAACAGCTGGCTGAATTAGATGAAAACAAATGATTGTTCCTCCCACATTTGTTTTACTGGAAAATGTACAGGAGACAGTTGGCAGGTGGCAACAAACTGACCCTGTTTACAGCTGACTGAACACTGCCAAAGTACAGTTCACACACTCATAAATAAATAATCTGCTACATATCACACTGCTTTTGGGCGGAGTAGGTGTGAATTCAAATTTCATGCAGTCAGATAGCATTCATATTCAAATCTGGCACATGTAAAATTCCTTCAAAGTGATGGAATAACTTATCCAAAACACATTCATAACCTTTCCACACAATACCATACAATTTAAATTGTGTTATAACACAATGCTACATATCATTAGGTAATATCATCATCTTGAATGCTAAATACACAACCTACAATAATGACACTATATACGAGAGCTATACAAACACTGTGACTTTACGTCAAAGCACAAGTACCGCCATCCCTCAACAAAAAAAATGCATGCATTATTAGAAGAACTGCTGTCACAAGCTGGCAAAACGAAACCTCAATCAGACATTCATATCCGAGGTATTCAGTGGACACGTGTAGGATGGAAGATACGTACTTGCGTTCAATTACAACAGCTGTCCCTTTGGAATCATTCAATCTTTCAACTTTATCCCTACTCCCTGTTTAAAACAATTTTTTTATTTTACACATAAGATGGCAGACGAAGTTCAAAGAATGAATGATCCCAAATGTGATATACCATTACCAGAAACCTACACAATGACTACCATGAATCTTCATTCCTGACAGGTTCAAGAATAGGAACAAGGGTAAATAAATGTAAGAGTATACACAAGCATCAGGTACAAACATCAGGTACTAAAACATAAATAAAGTAATACAGAAAAGTCACCCCAGATGGGCAGATAAGCTCACAAATTATAACATACTTGATCATAATAAGACTGAAACTAACATGGGATGCCAGGAACTGCTGAAGATATGTGCAAGTACAGAGGAAGAACAAAAGATTTCTTTCTACTCCACACACAATGTGCCATGTAATTTATAAGTAATATGAGGGTCTGATGCAATAATGTACACTAAATGTTTTCTAGAGAGTTAGCTTGCAGTTTCACATGATAATAAATCACAATTTAAAATTAAAATTGTCATCTTTACAAAGTGGTATCTCACACAAGTACTGTGAGTCACAGGTTTCACAATAGTTACGTACTTGAAAACTATCTTTACAGAACAGTTGATATCAAGACTTCATCAAGCCATGTAATGTTATCTGTACTTCCAAAATTTGCACAGTAATGTATAAAAAATTGTTTATAAGTACTGTCACAATTAACATTATGAATGTTTAAAATGTGCAATACATAGCAATGGACACCAAGCTGCAACCCACCATTCAAGCTGCACACAACCAACACAGATCTCCTTTTCATTAAATCCCCACTATCTGATAAATTTTGTTTCACTTGAAATGTTACAGTACATTAAATTTAGCCATGCCACACAGAACTGAAAATATATATGTCTCTTTAACAAAACTAAATGAAATAAAAACACAAAGTGACATATTTGAAACTGGCTATCATCTTGTTTTGGTTACAGAAACACGTTTTGAAAACTGGTCTGCCCCAAACATCAGGTGAACGCAGAAACCTTCTCAGATGGGCCCATCAGTAGTCTTGCTGACGCACTCCATCTGACTTTCCCAACTTAACATTATCAACACCCTTAACTGATGATGTACACAGAACTGTTGTGCCTCTGTAGGGCCATTCTTTTATCAGACAACTATCAGTTGCTACTTCCTGTTGGGTCATTTGTCACACTAAAGTAGCCCACTCAGCTGACTGCCCATACGTGCAACACCACAATGGTGGGAAATGACAAATGAAAGCTGTCAGACAAAATAAGGACTGTGTATAACAAAAATGTCCAACACCCACGCATCCAGTAATAGAACGATGTCATCATAGCATTCAGACTTAACAAGACCAAGGTTAACAGTCACATCATCAACTGCCAAACAGTTCAAGACATTAAAACCAGCATGAAAAACTCTGGCATCCCATGTAATAATAATAATAGTAATAATAGTAATAATAATAATAATAATAATAATAATAAATAGCAATACAAACAAAAAGACTTAACCAACAGAAATCATAACTTACCGTAATAGTCGAATGCGTGAGCTGGAGTGGGGGATCATGGGGACAGAAAAAAAAACAAGTCAGCAACTTTGTTCCAGAAAAAGAAACTGATGTCACTGTGACAGCGAGTAAAACAAATAGTACAGCAGTGAAGTACCAGTACTAGGAGTGCCATTGGGATACACGAGTCCTAACATACTGTACAAGGAAACATACACAAACAATTCATAACCATACTCATACGTAATGAAGAAATTATACTTGTGGCAGAATCTTAAACTAAAAGGAAATATCTCTGACAGCAAAATTAGAGCTTCTAATTGTACTTAAATAAAAAAATAAAGCATGGTATCAGCATCCACCAGTATGAACGCCAAAAGGCAATAGAAACATGAAACTAAATTAAACTATCAAATAACTCTGCACATTGCACCTAATAAGAGAAAATACAAGCAGCACTTAAATTGACTTTAATCATCTGTCACATCTTAAGAGTGATTGCGTCAGTAAACGCTCACTCCTCACAGACTCACACTCAAACAAAATGTCCCATGAAAACAGCAGCACCATAATGTACTACATTTAACTGTAAACAAATGGAACAGGCTACAGGTAACTACAGCACTTAACATGCTACACTTCACACACTATGCTCATCAATGTAAAACAGCTGCATGTGGAAACAAGATGGCACTTCCCCAACAAAATTTGGTGGTATGTATAAAGTTTTGATATATGTACAACCATCACATTCAAAACTGAGAAAACTGCAATGCAACACAAGAACTATTCTACACAAATGATGACAGTAATGCCAAATGAAGACTTAACAGTACAAATCATCACCCAAGACTGTGTTTAATTCCCTTTATAATTACACAGGGTTAGTGGTCAGGGCCTATTTCATATAGGTACCCCATTTAGGGCCCAAAATATTCTCCCACTATATATTACTGAAGTGCCTATTACTCAAGAAAAGGTCTGGGCTGGAATGGTGAACGGAAACATGAATACTCTGTTCTTAAAGTGGCCAAATGTCTTGATTACTCCCACATCCAGAGAATATGAAACAGGTAACTGCAAGGTGGTTAAGCCCTTTACCCCACTGATCCCACACCCTCACTCTCTCCACACAATTCAGGTGACGGTAACGGCTAAGGCTGTGTTACAACTGCTACCTATGTACCAAATATGATAAGGTGAACGGTGGTGAAACTGCTGTAAAATATCTGCCACTTTCTCTTTCTCTGTCTTCCCTCTCCTTCCAGACCAACAGAGTCAAATAAAACAAAGATCAGACACCTTCTCAGAAATATGCAATTGAAAAATAAGCTACTTATTAAAAAATCCATGTGTGTCTGTGTATTCATACACACAAAGGTAATGTTCCAAATACACAGAAGAATTCAGCCGAGGACACTGCATACTGTGGTAGGTGGGTACTGACACCTCACAGGAACATACAGGGCATGACTGAAGACAGAGGCAGCACTACATTGATGAGAAACACCAGTAACCACCCACAACACTAGATGGTGCCACACCTCACAGCACCACAATATGAATCTTAATCACGACGAAAACCTGCAGGCTCATATCAGCACACGTGCCTTCAGCTGCAAGTTACACAGCCTGTGAGGAGACAATGCTGCGTGCTTTAAGAGTACTTAAATACACATTTCTTCTTTTGTTTGTTCAGTGTAAAAACTGACAATTACTATGCAAGAATATGTTACAAGGGAAGGCAGAGGTAATGGACAAGCCAAAAAACCTTCCATATTACCATCCCCAAACTGCTAGTCGTACAATATTGATCACTTTGGCAAGATACAAAATAAAGTACAACAAATCAATAACAAAATAACATGGTTTCATTTAAAAATATTTACCAACCATATCTGTCAGTTTCTACAAAAAAGAAACGAAGCATAACAAAATTGTTTACTTCAACACTAAAAATTAAACTGCACAGAACACTCTGTATCTTTGAGTACCCAGCAACCTTGTGGACACACCTAACCACTTAATTTGTCATCTGGCATCCTGTGTGCAGGCATGCACCCGTGTGTGTGTGTGTGTGTGTGTGTGTGTGTGTGTGTGTGTGTGTGTGTGTGTGTGTGTGCGCGTGCGTGCGCGCGCGTGAACACACACACACAGAGAAGACAGAGAGAGAAAGAGACCTAAAACAAACCAGTAAGACACCAATAACTAACAGCCAAACCCTCAGAACTAGGTGATGCAACAGCAGAATGTAACATGCATCATATTAACAGAGCTTCATGGATCATCCACTGCTGCATATTGCAGCCTTTACTATACTTCTTTCAGTGGTAGCATAAATGTTAGCAACGCAGTGCTCCCCATCACTTATCTCAACCACACAGTACTTGACCAGTTGCCATCACTGCACAACTATCAAGCTGTTTTACCCGCTCTCCATCGCACATCCGTAACGCACGATACATGACTCATAATCCACAGGGCAACAGGAAACCTCAGCAATTTAGGTTATCAAGATTATCCATATAGACAGATTAATGTTAAAACAGAGAACTGAACAACACAGAAAACAGTCTGTATGGGCAATTGCTACATGCAACTAATAATAATATTATACAATTTTTTGTAAATCATAATAATCAAAGTCCATTCTTTCTAAAAAAGAAGCCCCCATTCTCTCCAGACATAATGAGTCATACAACATTCACAAAATAGGGGAAGAGACTGTGCAGTTAACAAGTAGCCTAGGGTTATATCCATGATGCCCTCATGTCCGATTCATGTTAAGATGGGGCACTGAAGCAGTTCCCCTCCAAGTTCCTTCAGTTTTCCCCTGCTAATCACAATTCTACCAGTGCTCGCGCTGCTGTCACTGCCCCCTGAGATACGCACAGTCCTGACCAAACACATCACCAGATTCTGGGTCTTTAAACTGGGAACCTCATCACACTCGCTGGTCAGAATACAGAAGTTGAGCAACATGCTGACTGTGACAAGCATTATACACAGATCTTTTCTTTGGTCCCAGGTGACTTTGACAAGTACTCATAATTCTTGCCACATTATTTAAGGGTAACATCTGTGTTTAAAATAGTAACCAAAAGATATCAGGCAAATACAGAATAATACACTTAAAAAACAGTGAATTTTGGTCCATTCTTTTGTATGTAAGTAACAACAGGACCACTACATCAGTGTCTATATACTGACAATGCAGTGTTTATAGGATGTGAACACCACACTATTGAAACTTTACATTTTTTCATACTCTCAAACAAAATACAGTGCTTACAGAAGTGTTAATTTTTAAGTTTCTTATTTCTTTAATTTGTAATTTTCCCAAAAAGTTACACACAGTTTTAATAAAAAAAACAACATAATGCTTGCACACCTAATGATGGCACTGCCATAGTGAAACAGTGTTGCACATGTTTATAGTGACAAACAATGCTGTGACTGCAACATGTTGTGAGACAATGGGTTCAGCTGTCCATTTGGAACAAATGTTTCTCAAAAACAAATGTGCCATTCTGTTCTACATCAAGAGTGTCTCATCACCATTGTATTCTTATGTTACAGCAACCTCATACTTTAAACAAATTATAAAAGTGCATAAAAAAGAAAGTAAAAGAGACAAATCATGATATGTGAAACCAACACAAAGACACAAACAATGACAGTTCTCAGTTATGGTACAGACCTTTGCGTGGCCTCCACCAATCTTCGAAGTAGCCTTTGAGAGGGGAAGAAGACGAAGATGATCCTTGTTACAGGGAGAGCAAGCACAATGACACAAAACCAGGGAAATAAAATGAGCCCTGGCAAATGACACAAAGAGGGGTGTGGTCCCTACCAAACATAACAGTATTGCACCCACAGTGGTTTTCAACCCACCAAACTATTAAATCTGAACCATGCTTAAAACTGCAGTTTAATGCATTAAATCAACTTTCAGGGATTAGTTAATGTAAAATTTTGGGAACAAAGATTTTAAAAAACGTTGGTCACTTGAATCAGGTGTAATATGTCAAACCTCTAAAGACAAAAACTCATGCAAATAATATTTACAAATGCAGTACTATCTAAGAGAACACACTGCCTCATTACGACAGAACACTGAACACTGTTTGCGAAATAATGACTGCTTGCACTGAGAATCACAGGCATGTATTCATGAGTAGATACAACCTGTCAGAATGTCGTAGAGTTCCTGAATGTGTGCCTTACAGACTTAATTAGTGTGGCTGATATTTTAGCCATTGTCCAGCACCTCATGCCAACAAAAGAACCACACTCCAGAGACTGGCAGTCGAGGCACACAAAATAGCTCATTCTAACAGCCCTACCACAGTTGGCCCTCCCTTCCATCTGAATACAGAGACATCCAATCTCCAAAACTCTGGGGGGATTTAGCTACATCAACACCTCACAATTCTTCAATTTTGAGAAAAGAAATTATATATAAATTAGGAGCACAAGTTTCCACACTCTCCAGTGCCTGCCTACAGTTCATCAGTTTTCAAAAAACAGTCACTGACAGGGTGAAAACCACTGTGACATAAATGTTAGAACCAAGTGTACCTTACTTCAAGTTTCCCAAAGAACATTCACATCTCACACACAGAAACGCTTTATGCCACACAAAAGTTACCGGTTAAATGAAAGCAGAACCTTCGAGTGACCTTAATTTTCCAGGGCTCAAAATTCAAAAGATACTAAACTTACAGTTCAAGAATTATGCTAGGTACCAAAATTCAACCACAACAAAGATTTTTACGGAAAGCATTTCTCTCAATTTTTTTTATCGTAACAAACAACCACACAAAATTTTGAGCCCTGGCTACTGATAAATTCTGTTTCCTGCGACCAAGAATCCCATCATTTTAATACACAGATTTTAAATTTTAATTTATAATTCATATGGGTACTTATACAGAATGGGGAAAGGAGGGGTGACGTGAAAATTATAAGTACATTTCACAAAGGCTCAATGGCAGCGTTGCAGAGATTAGAGTAAAAGCAAGAGTACACTACGATAACTACACTACACAAAAAAAAAAAAGGTTCCAAATTTATGACCATTCCCTCATACTGTCTCAAGCAAGAATCCAAACACTCCACTAAGCAACACATATTTATCAACCTGCATTATATTATGCATTGTAGTGATATGTTCCAAATAATGAATTCTGATAGTTCAAAGTATTATGTTTTCATAAGCCTTACACACAACTGAACCAAACAAAATAAAAAATAACAACAGCACAGAGAATTTGCATTAGCCAAGTTCCACATGCACACCTTGCATCTCTTTTAAGGCAGCAGATACTGAAACTATGTTCTGCCTTTCCTCTATTCTCAGGCTAACACAGTGGGAACCATTTGTCTCAATATGCTCAAAACTAAATATGGCTTAGAGTCACATTCGATACTGTCTACACATCAGCTACTATACTTCTCTAATACTTCCCACTACCAGGCTCCCAATAAATAAAGTAATGACACCACTCAACCGTATGACAACTTCCATGTGACTTTGACTGAATAAGGGTTTGAATTATATCTCAACCGGGCACTTCAACACAAAACCTTCCCACCACCAACATATGAACACAGTATCAATGACCAAGGTTCGTCCTAGTACTGAAGACCATTTACTCATACTACATGATCAAGACTTACACTCAGTGACACCGATCTACTTTAGATGCGGCAGTTTGTGTAACAACCCGTTAAGGCATAACATACCATACATTCTACTTAATTGTGGATTGCATAATTCTACATTAAATTGATGTATATACTATTGTTACATGATTGTAATTATGAAACTTTTGGTACTTCCACTTGTCATTTTGCACAAAACTCCTTGACAATGGCACAGCTGGGCCAATTTATTTTAGGTATCAAACTTAATCAGAAGATTGTATTAAATGTTGAGAAATTAATCTTAAGTTGACACCATGTACTAACAACACTGCCATTATACTTTGTTATGCCACAAGAAAGTAAAACCATGTACTTGTAAAAGCAACCCTGCCCTACAAAATCCACGGTCACCCCCTCCTCCCCTTCTGGGAACCACAGTATGTTCGGTTGCAAGTAATGCAATGGGAGGCAGAGCAATTGGTAGCAATTAGCGAAGCTCAGACAGTAACTAGAAGAGTCACGGTGTGTAGTGAACCCACAAATGTCTGATACATAAAGAATATCCAGGAAATTTAAACTCATGTTTTAACAGTCTGTCATACTTAAATGTCTTTATACACTGAGTACAGCAGAATTAAGGCTGGCAACAAAATAATATTACCTAATCCATCACCAAAATCATCAATCGTCTCTACACAAGACTAACAGTGCCGGCTTGCACCTTTCTAAGCAAACCAACAGTTTAACTTTTCATTTAACCAATCCATGTTACAAAACTACTGCACTGTGTCAGCAAAATGAAAGACATCAAGACATCCAATGTAACTGCTTGACTATCAACACATCAAACAAAACAGACACCGTGCATATAACGTAACACTGTGGCACAGCTGTGTAACCACTGTTGCTACAGCAATGCAACAGTATGTTCCCTTTGTACTGCCATTGACCTACAAGCAGCTGTTAAAAATATAAAACCACCGAGTTTTGCCAAGAGATGCAAGATGGGTTCCCCTTTCACTGCTGTCGAGCTACAAAATATGTTGTGATGCTTTCAACCATACAAATGCACCTTGGTATTTGTGTAAAGTGGCTGATTTTGTTGTCCAATTTCAACCAAATTTGTAATTCCCCAACCGACTTTCATAGAAGTCCCAAAGATCCAGTTTCATGAAAAGTCCATCCAGTGGGAGCTGCATTGATACATATGGACAAGCAGACAGACATGGAAGAGCTAATAGGTGATGTGTGCTATTTATATGAATGCACCTAAACAACAGATCTGGATGGCCTTCAAAGAGATAACTACACAGACACTCCTCAGGTCATGCAACAGCCCAACCAAACGGTCAGATCAGAACAGTTGTTACAGACTGTGAAACCACACGAGCATAAAATAGTCAAAGTGATTGGATTTTCTGTCCACTTTCTGGACATTTGAGATAAATGATAACAACAATAAATCTAACCAAGGAATTTTGTAACTTGCAGTTAGATACATTTTCAATAATTGTCAAAGAGAAATTACTGCCACGTGATAACTGGCAGTTAAACCCAACTAAGTGTTTTTCTGCTTTCCTTCCTAAACATGACTTCTGTAGGTTCTGAAACCACCAAAACTCATACTTCTACAGCTTACAAGCAACATCCACATTTGGCAAGCTACATTTGACACAATACGTAAGTTCCCTCATTTCTGCAATGCATATATTCAAAGAACACTAATATTAGTAAATGTACTGAAAACACAGAACACAGCACTAGAGAATATAAAAAGAATGTTCACCAGGCTTAAAAATGATCTTCTTAATGAAGACTCTATTAAAAATTACAAGACATAATAGATATAAGGAGTTTGAAAAGGAGAGACAAGAATGTCACAATCCAAGCATCATGCCATGTAACAAAGTGTGGTTCATTACACTCTCAACACGAAACATAGGCTCACAATAAAAGTGAAAGCCACAATTACCAGATACACAAAAAACTGGAAATGTTCATAGGTTCCCAAACAGCTTGAGCTTTCACAAGAAACCACATCAGCTTCTGCAAATATCGCAGACAAGTGTTTCTCATGCTTTTGACACAGCAGACATGTACGCATATTTGCAACTGGTGCCAGCTGCCACCCAGTACTCATAACTGAACTGAACGTCACCACATTTCATAATGTGTTAGATATGCCCACAAAAAAAAATTCATACACACTATCAAAGACTGTTTTACACTTCAGGACTGTGTTGTTCTCAGATACGATGCCACCCCACTGCGTAACTGATTTCATGTTTCAAAGGAACACAGTGCATTTTCACTGACCTCTAGACCAGTGAAGATAAGCACACTAAGCTGCTTTAAAACATTAGCAACCAACTGATATCCCAGGCCAACACAGTCTTCAACCACACCACCAAGAAAACACGAAGACTCAGTTTTGAACTCATTTTCCACTTCTACTTTCCCTTATATGACTAAGCATTTTATTACAGTATGCATCAATGATACAACATACAAAAAAGATCACTTTTAAAATGTTCTCAGAAATTCTGTAATTAAATAAATTTTATGTAAAAATATGTGTGATAACAATATATGTAAAACCATTATCAAATTAATACTGATTCTAATACTTGGTGGAATAAAAATGCTTTGGGGACTGGAAGCAGTCCATGACCCACAGATTGAGAAACACTGTTACAGCTGGTTTCAAAACTCATGCACCTTGTGCCATTGATCCTACTTGCACTATGGGATAGCCATACTGGGGAGAAGGGAAACATACCGGTATTTGCCTGCAATCTCATAATTCACAACACGTACATTTACCAACAAACAAACTTATTGTGAAGTCAAAAATTTTGCACACTTGCACAAGCCATGCTCCACTACAAATTTCATGTTATAATACTGCCATGACAGTAGCTTTGGGCATATGATGGCTATCATAAGTAGTAACTATGGCATTTCTGTGCCCCAGAATTGTTTGGGTTTCTTGAGTTTCTAGAACATCACATCTAGTGATACTGTATTGGCCAAGTCTACTTTCTTTGAAGGGAAAATACTTCACATACTAAGACACCAAAAAATGCACATGTATATCAGACAATATGTGACCGCCCACACCAGTGACAACATACATATGTGACGTATGCCTAGTCAATTACTACGGTTACAGCACTCTTTTGTGTTCAGGAACCTCAGCATTCAGGACTTCAGCCCTTTGCTATCGCCCATTTTAATACCACTGTTTTGACCTTCTGCAACTAGTTCCAACAAATGAGGATAAGACCACATAGCTGGTGAGTCAGTTTTGCCCCCGGTCCCAATATTGCACAGATCACTCTCAGCCCAGTCAAGATCTGCATTTCATTAACGGTGGCCAACTGCTTTCATGCTTCACGGTATGAGACTCCCTCAGTCATTTAATAAACTCACACCAGAGTCCAATGTCCCACTTAAACATAAACAACAAGATGCTGCTGTAAACACAACACATCTTTCATTCAGACTTTCCATCAAATACCATTTTTGTGCTGTCTTACAACCTATGTTCAGTTATGGCAGACACTGTCCAACATAACGCATCTTCAGTCACTAAAGCCTTACGCAGCAACTTAGAATGGGAAAGAAACAGTAAAATTCAAATAAATTACTACAGATATGAAAATACACTGTACCTATGCGGTTTTACAATCATGACTGACATCCAAATTAAATTCTATTTTTTTTTGGTTTGTCCATGTATTATTTCACTGTTTATTAAAATCCAACTAAATACACTTTTTATACAACATTATATAATCAAAATACTGAATAATACATACATTTAGTTGGATTCTAATAAACTAAATTCAAATATAAATAGTTATGTTCTGAGAATGCATACACATACATCAAATGTGTATCTTTGAGCACAATGGTGCTGGCTAATACTCACCGTCCCTCTCATGGGCTGATGAAGCAGTCTGTGTCTGCTTGCAGTATGTCACCATTTCACGTGGAGGAATATTGGTGCTCTGAACGCTCACCACACTGAGTTGACAGCCACGTCGTTTGCTGTAACCACATGACGTCGTGTCCTCATTTTGTGCACGTGCAGCCCACAGAAACAAAGCTAACCAGCTATGATTGCTACCAGTTAAGATGAACTCTCACACGAAGTAACAAGACAACTGCCAGAATGCTGTGCACATGTGACATTGTTCAATGGTCCAACAAAAATGCACAGTTCATACAATAATCTGTTATTGTATTCATAGCAGTATCATGGGCCTCTCATTAAAAATTATTTACCTTACAGCAAGAGGTGTAGTATGTAACTGCAAACTGGATTCAGGAGTAGCATTTGCACTATGTTCTGGTGTCAGACTTGACAAACTGGAAAGACTTGAGAGAACATCAGAAACAGGTGCCACACCGAGAGAGCTCAACATCTGATCCAGTTCCTTTCGTTGATCCTTTTCAGTGCTAACCGCTCTGACTGCTACCTCTTCCGCCTAAAATATACATCCATATCTTTTGTATACCGTATCTTCACATTTCTCCTTTCAGGTTTAATGCAGAAGTACAGTACTTACATCTTTCTGCGCCTTTTCCATTCGACGCCTCTCCTTCTCTTCGCGAAGGGCCTGCAATTTTGCCTTCTTCCTTTCAAGTTCTGCCTTTCGATCCGCCATATTTTTAAATGTAAATGTTGTAAGATTCAAGACTTTAGTTCCACCTGTGATACAGAGTAATTTGTCATTAAATGGCAAGTACTTTTTAAAAATTATAATATAATTATGAATGAAGTGCAAATATATCCAAACCAGAAAGGTCGACACTCAATTGCAAATGGCACCCCAACACCGTTAAGAACTTCCACGACTACTTCATTATTTCAAGAGCAATGGGTTCAATTGGTTTAAGAGTATGCAAACCTTAGCTACAGTTTTTACACCTCCCCAAGCATACAACTCTCAGGAACCCATATGAAAGAAGGATTCCTCCAAAAACAAATATAACACACGTTCACCACCACAATCTGCTACTACATCAATCGTGCATGAAGCGAGGACTAGAGAACGTGCAAACCGACTTTTGGGATTCGGGTCCCTGCTCTGCGGACCCGTGGACAGTTTCAGCCGGACAGGCTCCGTGGTGTGCTCGTATGCTATTTACGCCGGGGTTTGTAATATCCGTGATAGTAGCTCGACAATGGATGTTTCAGAGCCGCCGAGACGGGAGGGGGCGTCGAGGTGGAAGATGGCAGTGCGATTGCTGAAGTATGTATTAAATTGTTTATTTCCTGCCCCCTTTCTTGTGCAAGTAGATGCCCCGTAAGGTTTGCCGACATAAGCTTCTTGTAAGATTGCTGAAAATGTGTGCCATGCACAGTGGACATGTCCGCTATCTAAACCATTTTACAAATTGCGAGATTTAAGGTTACGGCTCTGTTTATAGGTGGGATACAGATACCTGTACTATCGTGTTGGAAGAGGCTGTTGCTTCCATCTTTAGGACAATCATACGACCATGTAGGGAATTCGCATAATAGAAATTTAAGTCTTTGGGGATGTGGGGCCGTGTGGATGGGTTTGTGGGGACCAACGTTTTGAAGGAGGTTGTCCGTCGTCAGGGCAGCTCCTGTTAGACTGTAGCTGTGTACACGGTGTCATCTCAGAACATAGGAGTGTTCCTTTATGATACCAATTTCCTGATTTGGTGTCACCTTTAGGCGGTCTTTCATTTCTCGTAGTAAGCAATATTTGACATCAACCTGGTGATGTTATCAATGACAGGGCAATTTAGGTTTTCACAGCAGTGACTTGAGTGCTGTCTGCTGGGCTGTGATACTGTATGGCCTCATATCTCGTTACCAATGTTTTGGAGAAACCGGCCGCAACCATCATCTACCTTGATGGGGGCAGCAGATTCCTCTGAAAATTTCTTGAACACCACCAGACTGCACAACATCACATGCCAAAAATCTTACAATCATTATTAGGGATACTTCATTAGACACCAGTCATGGGAATGCAGATTAGGTGGGATGAACTATACAGTTCATGTGCCTCTGGGATGGACTGGATGTCCTGACCCCATCTTCATCCTACTCCATCCATGAAGGTGGTGACAACACATTCTTCCAAAATGTTGATACCCATGGGTAAGACACATGGTGTCACAACATACATTGCCTTGTAAACATGAAATATTACAATGTTTTAAAGTGTTTTTTTTACTGACTAGTTAAATGAAAAATAATATGGGCATTGTTAAATGTTGCGATCATTCCAGAGTTGAGGTAATATTAACATTATAAGTGCTTGTCATTGACTGTTATGACCGGTTACATATTTGTTCTATCATACCTATTCAGAGGACATTTTGCTAATATTTAGTTCAGTGTGATGCCTAATGGTTTTAGTAAATACTAAATGTAATATTGTAGAATTTCAGTTGCATACTCATTTATTGTACAAAACAACAGAATTACAATCCTAATCTTGTAGTTTTATAATGTGTGATAAAACATTTGCCTTACAGGTTTGGAGTTAAAGCCGGCATTGTTGGCGGTGTGATTTACTATACCGTAGAGGAAGGTGTATGGCGGGACAGTAAACAAACAACAGAACTCTATTCAAAGCTTTATAAAAATGTAGCACCATATGTAAAGGAAGTGCCAGTTGAGGTACCGTGCACCTGAAAAGAAAAGAGTATTTTTGTTATAGCATGTAGTTAATTCATTTCATTCAAATTCCTCTGGACACTAATTCCGTTGCTAGACGTGAAGAGTAAATTTGTGCCAAGAATGCCAGTGCACTTGTCTGTAAGTTCACATGATCCTCTTCCAACATAACCATCTTGACATGAGTGAAAAGAAAACCTTTTAAATCAAATATCATGAAAAGTCATGAGTCAGTGACTTCTGTGGTTATGTTTTGATAAGCTGTTGCTCCCAGTCTAGTCATGGCACCAGCCTCGTGTGATCCACAGTTGGGCGAGCTTTGTTCTGGCCATGCTAGTCAAGCAAGTACACTTGTAGTATACTGAGGATTTAATACCTAATCAATTACGCCCCACCATTGAGTTATTATGACTCCTCTGCAGCCACTCTGCGATTTGTGGCTTGCAGTTTGGCCTGCTGACTCAACGCCATAAGGACCTGCACGCTAATAATGTAGACAAAATGAATGCTGTTGTCACCATTCGTGGGACTTCTTTTTGTGGCCTCAGGATACCATTTGAACCACACAAATGGACCTGGAAAGGACAGAGACTTGGTCAGAACAAATAATTCCAGTTCTGCAGGGTAACTTCTTAGTCTCTTGGGTACAGGAACAAAGAGCAAGTAACCACAAAGTGCAGAACATATTGTGCAGTAAGTGTATTTCTGAAATGAGTGTGTGAATTGTTGCCAATACAAATTTTTCATGCTATGCTCTTTCTTTACTTTAGGATCAGTTACCAGCCTCTCACTGAGGAGGCCTGGGTTCAGTGACAGACTAGATACTATGAGATTTGTGGTGGATGAGGTGGCACTGGGACTGGGTTTGCTCATAACACTTATTTTCCTTTGTCAGTGTCATTCTTTCTGTACTCTATACGCATTCAATCATCTCCTGCAGACAATAACAATCCTAGCGACTAACAGCGTCATTATGTAATGCACTTAAAAGCACTATACCTTTCAGTTACAAGGTTCATAGTACAAAGAATGATAATGTGTTTTCCTATATGTGTTTTGAATCCATGTTGGTTTTTCAGGTACCAGAACTGCCGAAGGTAGATGAACTTTGCTTCACTGCAAAGAATTATTGGAACAAAGGTGTAATTGCATCATTTATATTCTTGAGCAACCTTCCTAATAAGACGGCCGAATGGAGCAAACAGGGCTACGAATATGTTGTTAGGCAACTGGAGGCGAGTCAAGAGAAAAACCCCAACACAGTGAAAGGGCAGGACACTGCAAAGCAATGACAGTAACTGTAACAGTAGTAATGAACATGCAAATTGTTGTAACATGAAGTTACTCAGAATAAACTTGTATATGTAGCTGTGACATTGTTGTAACGTGTGCTGTCTGGATGCTGATGCGCTGAAGGCTGACTGGCTAACAGATTACAAGGCATCAGGAGATGAGGGGTGGGGACACGAATGATGAGTTGAAGGTACAGAACAAACTGTGCATCAGCTATTATTGTATAAACAAAACACTGGCTGTCAAATATGCTTCACAATTTAAACTCTGGCATACCATTATGTCTGATTATAATAATAATCTGTATTCACTTCCATCAAGAACCAGCACATGTACAAGAACTTATGTTACATGTTCCAGCATGTTATAAATACCATCATCAGACATTTCTTAGATTAAATAAAACATGAAGATATTATCAGGTACGTCTAAATTATGCTTTTAATAACACAGATGATGGAGCCATCTGTGTAAAATGTAAACAGTATGTAAAATTAATATCCACAGGTATCAGTATTTAAACTGTAAAATAAATTATTCAGATGTACAGTCTCATAAGTTCACATTAAGTCCTTTTTTACTGTTGGTTTCTTATTTCTCATGTTCTAGCTGAACCATGATACTGATCACAGAACAAATCTTTACTGAGATTAAATTCTAGTATATAATGCCATAACACAGAAGTTCTGATATGACAGAAGTGAATAAATCATTATTATTATTATTATTACTACTACTACTACTACTTTCTTTCTTTCTTTTTTTTTTTTTCAAGTCGGTCGGAAGGAGTCGGTCATTGTGCCTATTTATAAGAAGGGTGATAAAACAGATTGTAGTAACTATCGAGGCGTATCACTTTTGTCGACTACATACAAAATTCTATCCAACATACTTTTGTCAAGGTTAACTCCATATGCAGAGGAAATTATTGGGGATCATCAGTGTGGATTTTGACATAACAGGTCAACTACTGATCATATATTCAGCATTCGTCAAATACTTGAGAAAAAATGGGAATACAATGAGGCAGTGCATCAGCTATTTATAGACTTCAAGAAAGCCTATGATTCAGTTAGGAGGGAGGTCTTGTATAATATTCTCATTGAATTTGGTATCCCCATGAAACTAGCAAGGTTAATAAAAATGTGCCTAAGTGAAACGTATAGCAGAGTTCGGGTAGGCAAACATCTGTCTGACACGTTTCCTATTAAGAATGGCTTGAAGCAAGGAGATGCTCTGTCGCCATTGCTTTTCAACTTTGCTTTAGAATATGCCATTAGGAGGGTTCAGGCAAACCAGGAGGGCTTGAAACTGAATGGTACACATCAGCTTCTGGTTTATGCTGATGATGTTAATATATTGGGCGGAAGCATACATAGTATAAAGAAAAATGCAGAAGATTTAATGATTGCTAGTAAGGAGATCGGTCTAGAAGTACATGCTGAGAAAACTAAGTACATGGTCATGTCTTGAAATCATAATGCAGGACACAATCACAACATAAATATAGATAATAAATCCTTTGAAAGGGTGGAAGAATTCAAATATTTGGGAGCAACCCTAATGAATCGAAACTCCATTCATGAAGAAATTAAGAGCAGATTGAAGTCGAGGAATGCTTGCTATCATTCGGTGCAGAATCTTTTGTCTTCCAGGTTGCTATCCAAAAACACAAAGATTAGGGTATACAGAACTGTAATTTTACCTGTTGTTCTGTATGGATGTGAAACGTGGTCTCTCACACTGAGGGAGGAACAAAGACTGAGGGTGTTCGAGAATAGGGTGCTGAGGAGGATATTTGGGCCTAAGAGGGACAAGGTGACAGGGGATTGGAGAAGACTACATAACGAGGAACTTAATGACCTGTACTCATCACCAAATATTATTCGGGTAATCAAATCAAGAAGACTGAGATGGGCAGGGCATGTGGCACGTATGGGGGAGGAGAGAGGTGCATACCGGATTTTGGTGGGGAGACCCGAAGGAAGGCAACCACTTAGGAGACCCAGGCGTAGATGGGAGGATAATATTAAGATGGATCTTCAGGAAGTGGGATGGGGGGGCATGAACTGGATTAAGCTGGCTCAGGATAGGGACACGTGGCCGGCTCTTGTGAATGTGGTAATGAACCTTCGGGTTCCATAAAATGCGGGGAATTTCTTTACTAGCTGAGAAACCGTTAGCTTCTCAATAAGGCCTCTGCTCCATGGAGTTAGTTAGTTACTACTACTACTACTACTACTATATTACTATGCCTACTTCATGCAATACCAAAACTATTGTATTTACCTAAATATATAATTATTTTCCTAATTCGTCTAAAAAATTGGGGGGGGGGGGCACAAAGTTAAACGTGTCCTGTATGGGCACATTCCTTAAAACTGAAGACTGTGTAGGGGAATCATCTTACATCCTGCTACATACAGTTCTTGTCATTTTGCTCAAAACACCACAAATAAAAATGCAGGGTGAACAGCTGTTTATTAGCTGCCACATCTAACCTGAACTGTGTTACAGTACTGAAGGTTTATCTCTGTACATACATCAACTGTGACAAGGGAAAATTCAGTGTACAAATACCAGGAGTTTAGTCTAGTGACAAAACCATGCACTCATCAAGATCCAGATGTAGATAGGAAGGTAATCCGAAGACATTGCATGCCAGGTAGTCATGAGTAATTCAATACCTGTCAGCCCCTCTACCTAAAATTTCCCCAAAATGATACACTGTGACATGTTTTAGACCTTACATGCCACCTACCAGTAAGCTTACCCAGTACATCCTCCCTGCATTATGCAACAGAAAGATAGTTGCCGTACATGTGCATTTAGAAATGCTGTGGAAAGTCTTATGACCAGAACATTAGCAATGAAGTACCCATGCCTGGGTGAAGTATGAAACAGCAATCCCAGAGATGGACAGGACTGACACAAAACTTGTTAAAATCTGGAGGAAAAGGACTTCATGTGAACTCACTGGTTACAATGGTGGGCTTTCTTGCCCACATAATTCGACCTCCATATTCCACAAAGATGGTCTTTCTTGTAAAATTTGAAGTCCTCACAGTGATGTTGCCGAATATTCAGATCTTGTGAAATGTGATGTGTCAATGGCTGAGTAGTTCCCGATGTTTTTAAGGCACCACTTCCCCAGTGACATGACTCACACATCCCAGAGAACTTGAATCTTCAGAGTCTTTTCGGTGAAGTTTGGGGTTCTCAGAGTGGTGTCTGGTGGTTACACTCTTCTGTGAGGTGCCACCACAGATTTTATAGTGTGACTGCAGCACGCAGGAAAAACCCACTCCCACAAGGTGGAAGAGTATGTCCATGCCAAATGTTACGAGGAATGCAGGTGGTTTGCACTCAGCCCCAGTCCAGGTCCTGGTCCTCCATTATCATGCTAACCATTTTCACTGCACAGCCTGATCATCTGAACAGAAGATGAAAGCATCAGGTTTCTCCAATAGATTAATACCTATGTGCCATATTACGTGGCGTCACATCCTAGAAGAGTTGCCTCAGATGATCATGGTCAGTTATTGTATATTGGAAGTGTAGGAACATAATATTGAAATCCAATACAGAAATTCTTAACCTAACTTCCTACATATCCTGAATTAAACACATTAAATTGTATCTTGCACTTATATCAGCTAGCTGGTGTATTTCATTTTGAGGGTGATACAGTGCAATGAGGACAATACAGACAGTTTTCACATACGCACTGTTCCATTCAACAGCATTACTACTAAACTGATATTTGTAAAAATTAAGTAAATTACATTTTTAAGTGCCACACTTGCCTCCCAAATCCAAAGTTATAGGAACAATCATCAGTTCAACCAAAGCTGTCAAAACACGAACCAATAACAATGACTTAAAAAACATAAGAAAACTTGGGACAACACAGTTTCACCGAGTGTTACAAATGTTACAAGTCAGTTTCCTTTAAGTTCAGTTTCTCTAAACACTAACGAAGCCTAGAGCAGAAATGTTTCTGTATCTGCATACTCTCCATGTTGGTTGTCAAGATATTAAAATTCATTGCTTATTTCCATCTTCAAGCATTCCATGAGAGAATTCTATCAAGTACAACAATTATCCTGGAAATCATCTCCATAACAGATCAGCAAACCCCTTCACTTTCCCTTCCAAACAGCTTTCAGTTTCATATCATATTCAAAATCTCCATTATTGTGAAAATTATGTGAGAACAGTGAGCTGAATTTATATAAAAGATCTCTGCAGTACAGCACATGTCTACACCAAATACATACAAAATACCAGACATTTTGAAAAAAATGAATTAATATCAAATGTTTTGTATAAAACAGTCATGAATTTTAATTTCATATTTTAAAAACAGAATACCTCACTTTTTCCCACTACCTTCCAAGTTGCCATAATGGTTGTCAGTAACCTTTAGCTGTCAATATTCAATTAGTCGTAGTAGTTTGAGATGTGCAATACAGAAGGAGCAGTATGCACTGTATTGCAAGGCAGTAACTACGTGTTAACAAAATTTCTTTATATTCATGCACTATGTATGTCACTAATAAATGACCCATGTTCTTAACACAGATTAAAACTGCATAATACTATTTCGAGACTTCAGTATGACTGTATTAAAAAAGAAACCTTTAAGGCAGGCAAGAAACATTTAAAATACAAGGTACTCATATTAACTTAAATCACAACTTAACTCATTTATATATATATATATATATATATATATAAAAACAAAATGCTGCATGTCTTTTGTACACTTAGGAAGAATTAGAAATGTCGAATCTGGACACCTCACTGTTCCCTAGCATTCACTTGGATTGCTTGTTCTACATATGAAACATACCATTTCTTGGAAATTCCAGAACTGTTTAAATCCCACCCAGTTCCCTAAAACCGCTCCCCTGATCTTTGAACTGAATTAATGGCTCATAAATTAAAGATATTAATCCTATTCTTTCTCTCCATTGATCCCTGTGTGTTGCTTGGTGATGGGATGCTGTCTCCAAATAATGTTGTTTGGGAATGATGTTTTAAGAGTTCAGAAAGTGACAATCTGCATCTCGTCTCACGTCAGTTATGCTTCTCCTTCTACTTCCAGCATTGTCTCTCCCACTGTTGCCTTCTCAGCCTTCTTCTTTTTTTTTTTACCTGCCTTAGGATTGGCTGATGTGTTAAGTAATGACTGTAAGACACAAAGACACATTTTATGTCACACACAAAAGGTTAAAACTACTCGAATGATAACTGCTACTGGAAAGCAGGAACATAACAGCCAAACTATCAGTGATGTTGTATCAGAAGAAACCTTGAGGTTCACATGGAGGTGCCACATTTTTATCCAGAGGTAGCGGTGTTAGAATCCAAAGCGCAATGGTCAGGCACTGAAGATAAAAAGATGAGAATTACGGCCTTCTTTGATGTGACAATTTAATGATCAGGTGTCTTTATTAATGCTGATCTGCCCTGAACAAGGAGGCAGCAGGTCTATCTACCGAACTAGGATGAACCACATCAAAGAAGCCTGTAATCGTCACATTCACAACTGTAAGGAACTCAAATCTTATGAGGATGTATAAGCACCGCTGTGCCCCGCCATACTGTACGCCCTGATCTGCTGCGAACTAAGTTGCAAACTCGTGGTTAGTACTGACATAGTATCACACCCTGTAACATTATAAAGGAAAGGTCTTGCACTACTTGTTTTTGGAATCTAACAAAATACACCTGCGTGAAATATCCATTATGTGTGTGTGTGTGTGTGTGTACATATATATATAAATATATAAAAAGGCGAATATACATAACTGAAACCAAGCACCAGTTACCACACTAGGAGCCCAGTGAGATAAGAGAAAGCGTTCCATGCAATTACTGTCCTCCATCTGCTGCCACATAACACACACACACACATACACACACAATCTTAGTTTAGCAGAAAAATGAAAACACACTAACTAACATCTTCACAATTCAATGCCTGTATGAACTTACTCCAGCATGTATGGATATTCTAGAGTGTACAAGACCAAGTTACAAACCTTCAATTCTGGATCACTGATGGTGTAATCTGATTGGTAGAGCTCTGGCTCAAAAGGAAGGCCTGTTATCCTGTGTGGCCCATTAGGCATCAGCAGAACTGTGAATTTGAAGTGAGCCACAAATTCACCTGAAAATACAACACATATTATATCGCACTTCATTTACTGTGCTTCGGTGGAGCACAGACATGTAACTACAATCAGAAGACCATGACTCAACCCGTCCCACACTGCAAAAATCTTCTGAAATTTTTATTTTTTATGCCTTCATTCAGCTAAAATATCCAATTTTTGTGAATTTTTTGCCATTATATCAACTGCAAGGTATTAAAAACCACAGTCTCTAACCCAGGATCAATCAAATTAACTAAAATAAGTGCACTGTAAATGAATGGTGGACTGTGAAATACAGTATACTGTGCATGACACAAACGGGCAGGAAGCAAGTCACAAATGTGTGCCAGACACATAGGGAAAAATATGAAGTGCAAAATCCCAAATCCCACAACACCACAATATGAGAACCACCTGCCATGAAAACCCAAAAACTTATACGGAAGTGGAGGGCTTATTACGATCTCTGACAGCCTTACTCTCACAATTCGAAAAATAAACACACCATGCTTTCTTGGAATGAGTAACAAGCAATCCCAGTCTGTGCCATAAGTCAGTTTCAAGAACTTGTAAATATGTGCACAACAGAAGCAAAAAATCAGAAATATCCCAGTGCAGCAGAGTCCCTCTTGAGAAACTACCAGCTGCTCAGCTAGTGAATAAAATATGCACCTTTACAGAATTCAAAGGTACATAAGCATATTCACAACAGTGTACCACTGGTTCGCACATGGAGCTACATGAATAAATTAATATGAATTTATTGTGGTGATGGTAAACACTGCCATTCCAGCTCAGGCATATCTTCCATTGCTAACATCCTCTGTTCAAGGTAGAGGTAAAGTTGTCCCTGTCTATGTAAAGGGGGAGTATAGGTACAGTTCCATGCATTCTTAACCTTGGCTTTAGATGGAGGTGAGCGGTCAACATCACGTCCCAGACATCTTACCCCCTCACACACACACACACACACACACACACACACACACACACACACACACACAAAAGAACCCTAGTACCTGTCAAACAAGAGGCTATGTAGGCCCCAGCGCCCGTCTCAACATTTCTGGTGAAGAGAAAAATTTCTTGCCCCTGCTGGGATTTGAACCCCGGATCGTCCAGCCCATGGCCTACTCACTAATGACTACTTTATAACATAAAGACAGAAGAGGACGCCTCAGCTCTTTGTATGTGGCAATTATAACAGAGACGCCTTGATAAGAAACATACCAGGCTTCTCATAGAGTACTTGAAAAGGTTCAATCAGTTTATGATTCACACATTCCACAACAGCCATCTTTGCTTTCTTTGCATCTTCAAAGCTTCTAAGATTGAAGGGCATGGAACCATGTTTGTGGGTTACTTCACTGTAGAACATGCGAGATGCCTTCAATTTCAGCTGGTATGCCTCATCTGTTTTCTTGTAGATAGTGACTCGAGTATCTTGTTCACGACCCTGCAATAGGAATTCACTGTTACACTTTGCATATTTAGGACCTAGAAACTCTCAACTGGTGTAGTGTTTACACTGCAAGCTGGACAGTAGTTCACATGGTACTAACACTAAACCATAAGTGGAACAACAGCTCAGAGTGTACAGTGACTATATACGGGTTGGACAATAGCTCAGTTGGTATAGTAACTACCCTACAAGTTGGACAACTACTTAAATATGTAACTAAGCAATGTTTTCAACCAAGCAGTAGTAGTGGTATTAACAGCAGCAGTAACAGTGGTAGTAGTAATGGTGGTAGTAATAGTGGTGGTTGTGGCAGCAGCAGACTTGCTGGCAAGAAAATAGTCCCATCAAGGTCACACACTGGCTGGCTCACACCCACACTTCCTGCTGCCCTGCATTGTTGCCAGTTCTTCCCACAAGGCACAGCTTCCCATTTAGTTGCACACTGCCTGTCAAAAGATTGCCGTAGACATGGCAACGGTGTGTTCATTGGCAGTGACAGGACTATTTTCATGCCAGCCACGCCAGTGGTGGCAGTGGCAGTGGTGGTGGTAAAGGAAAAAACAAAGGAGAAACAAAAAAGTACTTAATATGAATATTTAGTTGTGTCGAAGGTTGCATTTACAGACATATGCTTGCAGATTTAGTTACAGTGTCTACAGTCACAACTTACTTTCCCCTTTAGTTCTAGAAATATTAATGAAATCAAAATGTTTCATATTAAACTTCTCTCACAGGTCTTCTGTAGAATGCAAGGCACTACTGCTTGACTGTTAAAGAGATACATGGAGCTGGAATATTTCAGAAACAGCCGAGGTTATCTTATACAAAATATGTACTTTAACACATGCAACAGGGACACAGACAGGACTGCAGAACTCCTAATTGACTCTTCAGGCCACTTGATGCAATTCACTCACCAAAATATATGCACAGTGAATCAGTAAGAGTGAACGAACGATATAAGGTGATGGGTGACAGGAGAAGACAGAAGGCTATGACAACCCTGACCATAAAATATCAACATATAAACATCTGAAGCAACCAACTGAAGCTCACAACTGCACAGTACACAGTTCCTAACCCTATTAAACAGCGAGTCACATTGTGAGGTTTAAGATTCTAACAGCGCTGCTTCTGAAGATTCAGTGTCTTGCAGAATATAACACTGTGTCACTGGGTGAGTAGTTTCCAAATGACACAACTTCATATCCTGGGAAGACCTCAACCCTCCACAAGCCACATTACTTCCAAAAATAAAACTTACCACTCCTTCACCCGTGCTGACAAGAACATCCATGGCATACACCTCATGTGTTGCGAATTCAAATTTCTCGTGTTCTTTTTTCTGTGCATCACTTGGGTTCTGAATTATGGTCTTCTCGCCATCAATCTTGAACTGTTTCAGCTGGTGACTCAGCATCCCTTCAATGGGCTTGCACTTATACGATTCACATACTTTTTGTACTGCGTCCGTCACTGCGTACGTCTGTAAATAAATGGTTTCCTGCTTTCCTACGCCAGTTATTTTATTTATGGTTCACCGAACAATGTCAGTGGCTCGAACTACACAATGTCTACTGCAAAGTGCAACAGATAAGGAAGTGTCATTATCTTGCTACATGTTGTGACACACACTGCCACCTTCACGCAAAGCATGAACAAATGCCAATATTGCTACGAATAAAAGTATATAAAAACTGAATCATCAGTAACTACCGGTTAAGAACGCATTTGTAAACTCACACTCCAAAAGACTGACATTTATCCTGCTAAAATTAAGAATTAATTCCAGTCTTTCTGTCAGCATACTGTCTGTGGGTGGTGAAGCCAAGGCAATACACGTAAGAAATGCCACGTGAGTGTTTGCCACTCAACTTACAGACATGGACAAGTGAACAAATTTAGATCACTTAAGAAATATTTACAATTAAATCAATACAATGTGACCAAGCAGTAAACTAAGAATTCTTGCAGGAACAGCAAACTAATATATTTGAACTGCAGTCTTCTGGTTATGACACTGTGTACCAACATTTCAGGCCAACTTGCTGCTTGCACACCCACTCTGAGGACATGCGCAGCATGTTGCTCCTACAGTTTGTAACTACAGTAAAATCTGTGTTATCCAGTCTTGGATTATCTACAAATCTCTATTAACCGGCGAACTGACAAAAAGCCCCATTATATTTAAATATATAATTAAATATTGCTTTTTTTACATTATATGTGCACCTTGTTACATAAGTAGTAGTGAAAAGGACCAGAAGGTGCAGCATGCACAACAGGACAGGATATCACTTGACAAATTAAATGGTTAGGTCTGCCCATGAGGTTGCTAAGTACACTAAGATACATACTAAGTATAATATTCTGATGTCTGAAAAATTGTGATATCCAGCAAACCTTTGGCCCTGGAGGTGCCGGATATCACGGACTTTACTGTACCTACTACACAACAGAACACAGCTGATCAGTCACCATCATCATGTAAACCCAAAAACTCAACAGGCTAACACGTATGTGGCCTAAAATACAGTAACTTACGTGCCTCAGTTCATACACTTCAGGCATACTCACTTCATTATCTGGCTTCAAGAGGCGCAGGGCTGCCTGTGAGGCATAGTGTGCAGCAAGTACAACATCTGCCCGCCGCCCAGTCACCTTAGCTTCACTGGTGGCCCCAAGAACTATGGTATGCGCCACTACGGCTATGAAACCATCCACATGTGCACCCAGATCTCTGTTTAGTGTATTACACGTGACCAAAATGTTAGTTATCCATATTAGGACAGTATCTACTGACAACATGTTAATATACAGTATATTAAAATTGGTTGCTTCAACAAATTTAAGCACTATAATATCACAGTCTCCTATTCCGGACAAGTAAAAGCTCCAAACCCTACAAAGCCTCTGTCTCATAGTAGAAATATGTAAGCAGCAACTGTGAATAGTCAAGTGAAAGGCGTGATGTAATTTAAATTCTCTATGCTGTGAACACAAACTTTACATCTCCCGGTTCTACACGGTCGATATACTTCCAATTACAGGTACTGAAAAACTGAAAGCCAAGTTTTGTTATCATGACGTGTTGTGATATTTGAAGAAAAAACATACATATGAGTGGAGATGAGATCAAATGCTTGTGCAGTAACACATCTCTGGTGCACATCCCATACCAATCGACGTTCATCATATGGCCATATAATTTTTTTGCACTCTACAAAAAAACTTAACTGATGCACAATATTTATTATATAATTACTCCACCAGCTTCATTTCATCATCAGTACATGTTGATCAGTCAGCTCATCATATACACAACACCCACTGCTCCATCAGACAGCTCAATCCAATGAGGTGCAACTGTAGTTAATGCATGTGACATTGTGCAGTGACCACAGTCACGGACACATGCAAATTGAAATGTAATTGTAGCACAGACTGTACCCAGCACTACAACTTATTTCAGACACTTTTTTTACAAGGATTTAGAAATATGCCCCTAAAGCAAAGATGTAAGGTTCACTTACACTTTCACAACATCCTCGTCCTTCAGAGTGTAGTCTGCCTCACTAGGGACTGGCGAGAAGTGACAAATACAGTTGTTCACTGACACACACGTTGGAAATGCAATACCTGCAAATAAGAGAAACTTATTTTGTAACTATAATGCACAACACTGCACAAGTTGTGATGTAATTCATTTTACATGCTCTTCTGTCACTTCACTGAACACGACACACTGTCACAACTGCTAAATAAACACAACTAATGTCTAGTAGTATAGTGTTACTTTATACTGCATTCAAAACACCTCAAAGAAACTGTATGTATAACGAACACAACAGTTAACAATGAAAATAATATATGGCGAAATACATCCCCTACTAATACTGTGAAGTCTACTGAAACAATCTGGAAATCATACAAATTAACATTATTGGAAAAGGTATTGTTCATAAAATTTCACTGCTACCACTTAACATGCACAAACCAAAGCTTACCACTATAGTTTGCTCACAAACACAGCAAGATTATTTATGGGGGTTGCACAAAACTACCAAGCAAAAATGAACCATGTGCCTCCCACTCGAAGATACACGCTTGGTGGGGGACACATGAGTACCAAAAAAAGTATTCTTTGCTTGTTTCTAGGCTATCACAAAAAGGAAAAAATTTCCCCCAGGAGACTGCTCAAAATAAAACAGTGAGCCTGAGACTTTAAGCACTAAAATTTAAACCTTGAAACTTCACTTTAGTATACAGAAAGACAATCTCTTTCTTCAAGCCTCATCTTGGGCTACAGGCACAAACACACACAAATCATAATTTTGGCTACTATACAGAGACATACCAATAACTACTTTTTACACTGAGTGCGACAGAATATTACACACCAGTGCGCGGGTGGTTTACCTTTCTTCAAGTCTTTCTCCTTTTTGAAGACTTTTGAGGTCTCTTCCGTCAATAATCCATCTCCAAATTCGCAGATTTCACGCACTGAGGCACCGACAACACATTTATCAACTACTTGCTTCAAAACTCCTGGAAACAGGTAAATTCATAGGCTCCGAGTAAATTCATTTTTTGAAGTACCAAAACTACAAAACTTACACAACCACAAAATCGCGTTTCTTTCAGTTAGGGGCATTATGTGGGTAACGTATATGATGTCACTTCACATTTTAGACATGAAGAATAATTTTATTTCATCAAAACAATAAAACAAAGCGTTCTCCCAACAAATGAGCCTGCACACATGGCATCAACCAGTCGAGCCGATAAGGCATTCCATATGGGCCGTAAGTACAACATTCGTCCGCAGGCCTCGGGGGCATTATAAATAGCTGTATTACATTAACTGTACAACGTCTTAATAATTACTTACGGTTTACTATGTCACCAGCCATTTTATACTTGGTAACAACCAAGTCTTCAGCAATTGTTTTCTCCGATTCTTCCTTGTCCGCCATCTCTTCGTCGCTGCCGTCCTATGTGATCACGTGACATCACAGATGCGTTAAGTCAATGATAGGTACGATTTACATTGCGGGTATTCGAATTTAAATTGGAACTCCCGGAGTACATCTGAGGAGAGTAAACTCGTACTGTGACCAGAAAGTGCCCAGGCCGACACAAATGTCCCATTAATTCCTATCATCGGCCGGTACAATCAAACGTCTCTCGATGGCCAACTACAAACCCCGAAATCTGGTAAGTCCAGCCCTCGCAACCACATAGCTAATCCGTGGTAAACACAGATTAATATACGTACTGCATGTAGGATTCCGTGGTAAACCGTACACTGGCCCATTCTCGGCTTTTATCTCATCCGTGGTATTTGCCGGCCGGGAGGGGGGCCGCCCCCCCCGCCAGACCACGACGACGACAACGACAACGACAACGACAACGATGATGATGGCGATACGTAAAGCTCGAATGTGGTTGGGGTTGATGCTGTTCTTGGTGGGGTAATTTTGTTCCAATGGGAGTGCGTATGATGGGTATGAAATAAGCCCATAATGGTGATATTATGACTCTGCAAGCAAGTTGCATGTCCCAAATCACTCCTAATTTTGGAGATGTGTGTTTATAGTATGTAATTGAAATTCTCAAGTAGTATCCAGTCGTTATTGAATTTAGATTATTATTGATGCTGATTTGCTAGTTGGCCTTCATGCTGTTAAGTCAGTACACATATATACACACACACACGCATGTGTGTGTATATAACCTAACTTAACCTATCCCAACCTCACCTAACCTAATCAAATATCGTACATTAAGCATCACAGAATCTCGAACTTGTAAGGTGGATTCAATAACGATGCGTCTTCCCAGCAATCAGTATTGCTTTAGTAAATAAAATGACCATGAAAATTCGAGTTTTCTGGGTTGTTATGCTGTGTTTTATTGCATAAATGGCTCCAGATGTCTCCAAGGATCTTGTACAGGAGGCAGGGCGGGCCCCAGGGCTGCTCTGGACAGGTGTGAAAAATCTCGCCCCCACCGGGATTAGATCCCCGGACCGTCCAGCCCACAGCAAATCACTATACCGACTGAGCTATCCCAGCCAATCAGTGTCTAATGTTCTAAGTACGAGGGTAATTCAAAAAGTAAAGGCAATTTATGAATTAAGAGAGTACCACCACCGATAGGAGCCAACTGATTATAGCCAGAAGTAACTCGATTCTGACAGGTTTCGACATGCATCGCCTAGCACTGTATTGTCAGGCTGGCTGAAGTGGTGACTATGCAAACATGGACACTGCGCTTTCCGATTGCACCATCATTGAGCAACGGGCCGTAATAAGATTGCTTTGGACAGAAGGGTCAAACCTGCTGACATCCATCGAAAAATGTTAGCATAGTATGTTGGTGTTAACTGCATGAGTCAGAGAAAAGTTTACAAATGAGTAGAAAGGTTTAAATCTGGAAGAACAAGTGTAACAAAGCTTGACTGGGGCACCTGGCAACGTTGCACTTTCAAGGCAACGTCAATCGTGCTAACACCCTCATTCGAGAAGACCGGCAGATTACTGTGCCTGAAGTTGCTGATATGGTAGATGTCAGTTCTGGTTCTGCCTGTGTTACTGTTGTGTCCATTTCACTTTGTTTGTTGTCAGTACAAGAATTGCCTTTACTTTTTGAATTGCCTATATATAAGAAATCAACAATTCTCCCCAGTTTCTCTCTTTAACGTGTGACACCTTATCTTGCAGGAACAGGGTGGGATGGATGGACAGACAAAAACAGTTTTGTGTCACATATATAGATTTATACAATACATATAATTAACTGACAATATAAATTGATTTCACCAATTAGAAATTGTTGCAAGATGTGTAAAGATGTTTATGAAGTGCACCATTCCTTCAGCTGACGGTAAGATCTGGGCCACAGTGTTGAACTTTTATTCTGGCCCAGACGCGTCCACAGGTTTGTCATGTGCTTTGTTGGATCTGTTATGGGGTGACAATTAATCTGGGAGCCATGTAACAAGATACAAGGCATCAGTGAGCTGGTTCATATGAAGTATCCCCATCATCCAGCCAGCAGCCACAAGATGTCGTGGCCTGTGTCTGGAGACTCCGTCCAGCCATGCTGTGTCCCCTGTCACCACATGCTCCCTGCAACTGACCACAACATACATTAGTTCCAGTTATTCAGTAAACAGGCTGGTCTGAAACCCTGGTAGTTTTCATGAACATAATCAGAATGGCTGTGGCATCTACTTCACCTCATATTCAGTGGGTTTTGTTTTACTCTGATGCCTAGTTGCCTAGCAGAATTGTTATCAACATTAGAGAAGGTAAAAGTGCCGCAATTATAGACCTAGGTACACAATGGTGAATTAGAGGTTAGCTTCATGCTGTGACGGTATTTGTATCCTGGCAAAGAAGAGTCAGTCTCAATTGGATAGAGCACTCCAAGTGCTTTTGTACAGTCACTTTAAATGGGCGGTGAGCTTATCTGCTCACAGTCCACTTCTTAAAGATGCAAGACTTCTGGGATGTGACACTGTGTATTTGGGTGTGTAATTCCCAACACTTCAAAGGGTCATGCTGCCTCCATCTTAAGAGCCAATTAGGAGTTCAGTTAGGATTATTCTTGGACTGCTGAAGGGAATATAACACTGCATAAAGCTGGGAACTGCTTACCCAGTGACACAGTGTTACATCCCAGAAGACTTGAATCTTCAGCAATGCTGCCATGAGATCACAAATGATACAGCTGATGTCCGGTTGTCCAGTCCAGTCATTTATTGATTAAGCTAGCATGGCTCTTTACAGTAAAACTGAAATTGTAAATGAAGAATTAAATAAGCAAGTTAAGAAACAGTAATAGACAATCCTAACACAACTTAATATATAGTAATAAACCACTCACAATGGCATTGGGTAAGTCCCAACAAGTTGTCCATCTGAAGAGTCAAAAATAGCAAGCTTGGAATTCCTTAGGCAGCTCTCCCACATTGCTGCCAACACATACCTTGCACCACTAGCCAACAGAACCATGTCTTTGCAGTCAGTCCTGAAGCACTTGACCTGTGCTAGAGATAGGAGGTCCTGCATCACAATTGCTCCATTCTGAACATACATAATGTGCCTTCCCTGCACAAGGAACTTCCTCATAGAGACTTTCTTGTCTACCGGGATGTACAAATCAGCAGTTTGAATTATACTGACGTCTCCATACACTGACTTGTTCTCAGCTGGCCATGAGTACAGACTGATGCTGCTTTGGTCTGCAGCAAGCAGGGCATTTCTGACTTCATACACTGAATTATGGCTGCCAGCAGGCACCAAGGTAACCTGAGCCACCGACCCACTGGCAGGTAATGTCTCTAGCAACTGCCCAGATCCCAGACACCATAGCTTTATCGTCCTGCAACATAAGCAGAATAGGGCCATCAATTTATCTGACATCAGCACCAACAGCCATGACATGTGAATAATTTTTAATTAAGTTATGCTGACAAAACTCAAACAAATGAAAAAGATGACCTTATTTAAACTTATATTACTTACTGACCCCTAGTAATAGCTTTCATACATTTTTATTTTGGTGTGTTATCAAAGAAAGTACACCATACTGTTTCGTACTGCCAAGTTGCTTTTCTTCATGGCATACCAGATAAGAAAGGACTGAGTAACAGTTTTGTCACAATCAAAAATGTCGTAACTAACTCCGTAGAGCACAGTCATTCTTCAGAAACTAATAGTTACTGAGCTGGGAAAGAAATTCCTACCATTTATAGAACTCGAAGGTTCATGTGTTCACAAGAGTGTGCCACTGTTCCCTACTTGAGCCAGTTGAGTCTGGTGCAAAAAGTCCCATTCTGCTTCTTTAAAATCCATTTTAATATTACTCAAATTTTCTCACCAAAACCCTACATGCCTTTCTCTTCTCTCCCATGCATGCAACGTGCCCCACCCATCTCATTCTCCTTTGTTTGATCACCCCAACAATATGTGGTAAGCAATACTAATCACGAAGATCCTCCCCATTACTAGATGTTCTTCAGGCACCAGTGTTTAGCCACCACAGATTGAGCAATCAAGTCCACCAAAGCATATTAAGAACATGCAAATAATTCAGTTCCTACTGGAATTTTTTAATTCTGTACCTTGCAGTTATGAAGATTTCTTTCTCATTGACAGTTCATCACTTTTGGAATGTGATGCTTTACTGTTGGGCAAGTGGTTAACAATATTTTGAAGAAACGTAGTTTTATTCAAGGGTCAAGCATTCCACAGCGTCAGCACTACATCCCTTTAAAACGCAGGAATCACTCTCCTGACAACACAGCATCACATCCCAGAAGACCTGAATCCTCAACAACACTCCTGCGAAAACCTCACACCTCGCATTCATTTTATTGTTTCTCTTACATAACAGTTAAAGCTCTACTGTCTTTAGACGCATAAGTCACTTTAATGTCAGGCTTTGTTAAACATTTCATAAATTTTAATTTTGTAAAAATGTATGAGTGTTTGTGAGTCCAAATGTGCGAGGAAAGTAAAAGTACTACATGGGGTCATGCTTTCATACTTTCTTCAGGAAACTTAATACAAAATGAAGTTCAGACATGCTAAATTTTGTAGTTTAATGCACTGAAACAACCAGTGTACATAACCATACACTCCTAGTTAATGTAAGGCACAGTGTCAGGACCCCGTCATTTAAAACTTAACGCACTTAATACTACGTAGTTATCTGCTCACTACGAACTGTGTATCACAAATATGTGGCATGCTGGGTGGGCTTGGCTAACCTGTCACGAGAACCGCTACACAGCAGATTGATCAGCGGAGCAATACACAGACACACTACATTGTCTGTGTGTCCAAAATACTGTTGCAGGAAGTTCGGTCTAATGTCAGGTTCATTCAGTAACCAGGTGGTGATGGCCCCATCATAATGCCCAACGCCCAGAACCTGGCCATCTTGTGACACACTCAAGTGGAACACTTCGTATGGTACATCAAACACTGCAGCAGGTTTCAAGTCCTCCACTATCCACACTCTGATGTGCTTGTGGATACCTGGTAGTTGGCAAAAGAGACAGCCTTCAGTATGTCAGTTCTGTTACTCTGAAGTGACACACAAGATTGCAGCTATTACAAACAGTGCTGAGGAGAACAGTTGTATGTGAGTGAGACTAACCCTTGTTTCATTTGTACATACAAAAGTGAGTGAAATGGAAACTTTAGGAATTTCCTACCAGCTAATTGAGTACAGGCAGGTTTTGAAGAGCTTTGTCATTTTTCATATCATTTTTACTCTGTCAACTTGTGCTGCAGTTTCTGCCAGATACAGCACACATTTCTAATGCATGCTCAAGACTTGCTGTGCCTACATTTGCAAACATTAGGGTCTCAATTTTATTGCACTTATAAATTTTTCAGTTCACTCACCCTTGCGGCGTCTGTAGTAATTTATGCAGAATTTACAGCTATGGAGCAGCACAAACAAAGTTTGAATTAACGCAGGAAAGGCTGATGTGGTGGTGGTGGTGATGGTGGTGGTGGTGGTGGTGGCGGCGGCGGCGGTGGTTGCGGCGGCGGCGGTGGTGGCGGTGGTGGTGGCGGCGGTGGCGGTGGCGGCGGCAATCATAATTTTAACAATTTTTAAAAGAAGCTTAAGAACTGAGCTATGTCTAAAGCCAGAATAGCTTACACAACTAAGGCCACCACCACCACCACCACCACCACCACCACCACCACC